>RBNI01002412.1:0-18608 GCA_003990745.1 Jimgerdemannia flammicorona | reverse complement strand
CAAAAAAAAAGGGAAGGAGAAAAAAAAAAAACACAAAGAGGAAAAGGAAAGGGGGTGGAAACAATGTATTACTATGGGAAAGATAAGCAATAATAAAGAAAAAGAAAACAAAAAACTATAAAAAAAAAAAAAAAAAAAAAAAAAAAAAAATACATGATAATAAATTAATAATAGTCTCAAAACATAATAATCTTTATACAATCAATAAGATGCCAAATAATATAAAAACCTCTACATATATATATAACAACTATATCTGATGCATCCAATATATAGTATCAATACTTAGATCATATCAGCAAGATGAGCCTTGAATATATAATATAGAGTAAATCTATCAGTAGATTGCTACCAAATATATATCCCAGAAACAATTTCTTCTATAAGGATTGTATAGTGAATAAAGTATCCTAATGTCTATTTGAAGAATGATTGAAACATGTCTCAGAGATCCTGGATCTTATCTATACTGATATATGCAGCTCTATATACAAAATTTCTATTATATTCTAGAAAGAAGTATTTCATTATATTTATTAATGATTATATACATAAAACATATATATATTTTCTATTAGTAAAGAGTAAAGCCTTGGAAAAATTCAATGAATTCAAAGTTATCACTGAGAATAAAACAAGATATAGTATATATACTATATAATCAGATAATAGATACAAATATATCAATGATACATTCAAGCAGTTTCTAAGAAAATACAGCATATTTCATCAAACAATAGCTCTCTATATACTCTAGCAGAATGATATAACTGAGGAATTTAATTATATGATTATTAAAATGGTTCCAATAATGATCAATGCTGCCAGATTATTATATTCTTATTAGGCTGAAGCCATTAACATAGTGGTGATCATCTATAATTAATATGTATCTTAATTACTAAGTAAAGAATCTAGTAACAACAAGTATTCCAGAGATAATAAACTTATCTCTAAAGAATTAAAAAGTAGATCCAAGCTAGACATATCTCATCTATGTATATTTGAATTCGATATATATATTCTTAACAAGAGCAATATCAATCAGTATAAATTTGAGCTAAAAGCTGATAAGCACATATTTCTTAGATATTCCAGCAAGGTGTATAGACTCTGGAATCTATGCAAGCAGCATATAGTCATATTGCATGATATACAGTTTTGAGAAAAAGGAGAAAATCAAGAATCCCATATAGATTGACTAGTTGAGATCTCTATATACCAGTTAGTGCAAATGTAGTAAACAAAGTAACAACCATCATCAACCTCTCCAGTATTTAATCAAAATTATTTTCAACCACTGTATATATCTAAGCCAGAATTATCTAAGCTAAGTATAATAGAGATCAAAGTTGAAAATGATGGCAAACTCTCTAGTGATGAGAGATTCTCTATGAAGAATAAATAAAAGTATTCTAATATTTACTGAGAAACTTATTCCAATTTATGAAATTATTGAGATATACTAGCAAACCCTATATGGCAATGAAAGGACTATATGAGCTATGCTGAAGTATATAAATATATATATTGTAATATGCCCAGTTCAAAAGAGACAAATTAAAGAGTGGGAATTGATGTAGTTTAGCTGGAGCCCCTAGTTACTTTATCAAAAAGCAATAAAATATTCTAAATTCCTTGTTGATGTTTAGTAGTATAATAGTTAATCTGGATACAATGGTTGATTTTCTTATTGAGATGGTTCTCTAGGTATAGCAGCAATTTATGTATAGTATAGTATATATAATGGTCTGGCAATTTAGCAGTTTCCTTTTTGATTGATAGTAATCTTCAAAAGTATGCAATTTCTTCATGACAATCTCTATATAGCACAATAATCTCTATATAGTATGGGTGGATTTCTTATGCAATTTCTATGTGACAATCTTGTGTAGTGTGACAGGTTTCCTTATATAAAGCAGGCTGGTAATTTGGCAGTTTTCTTATTTAAATTTGGTAGATAACTCAATTTAGTATGAATTCTCCTAAATTGGTAGCTCACTGGGAATATCAGATAACTTGATAACTTGGATAACTTGGATGATAAGGATTCTTCTGAATTGGCTCTTCTAGGGAAATAACTTGGATAACTCAGATAATTTAGATAACTCAGATAAATCAGGTGACTCAGATGGCAGATTCTTGGCAAGTTACATCAAAGACTGGCTTCATTTGTGTAGAGTTATATTGAGGACTGGCTTTACTGTGAAGTTGTATCAGATAGACTAACTTGTGGCAAGATTCCTTAAGGTAGGCTTCTTGAATAATAACTTGAATTCTTCTTCTCTTGATAAAGTTATGTCAAAGACTGATTCTACTGTGAAGTTGTGTCAACAGACTGGCTTTGTGGCAAGAGAGATTTCAGACTTATCTGATAAGCAGACCAAGAATTTCTCTTCAAAAGACAGTAATTTTCTTTAATTAAACTTAGTGGCAAATCTCAAGCTTTGTATCAAAAAGTGGATTAGAGTAGGGAAAAGAGAACCAATGCTTATAATCTTTAGTAGCTTCTTTGATTTGTACTTCAACTTTTTGAACTGAGGTTTATTCACTCTTATCTCTAGGGTATTTTATATAGTTGTGATTGCTACCTGATTGCTATATGGCTAATTATAGATAACTATCTATAGCAAGTATTTCTAGTTTATACAGTATACTGGACTGATACAGTGTACTGATTCAGAACAGTATTCTAGGCTAGTACAGTATACTGATTCAGTATAGATAAACATACTGTTTCTGATATCTCTGGCTAATTATATAGGTTGGTACAGTAAAGCAGCCTTAGTTGCCTAGTATACTAGATATGATATATGACTAATTTATAATTTTGATAGTATGATTCTACTGCTCATTATAATATATTGCAATATCTGACAAGTTAAATATATATGATGAAGTGATGTAATCTCCAGACAACAAAAAATGAAAATATACAATAGATGAAAAATATGATTTACTTATTGAGAATGATATATGAGATCTTATATCTCTTCTGCCAAATCAGTAAACAATTGGATCAAAGTGGGTCTATAGAATCAAGCATAAGAGTGACAGAAGTGTAGAGCAATATAAAGCTCATTTTATTGCTAAGAGTTACTTACAAGAATATAATATAAACTATGACAAGATCTTTTTTCTAGTATTTAAGCTTACTTTACTTAGAATACTTCTTGTAATTGAAGCTAAATACAACTATAAAATCTATTAAATAGACATTAAGACAGTCTTCTTGAATAGTGACATAAATGGAGTTATATATTTATCAACCACAAGTATATGAACTATATGATGATGAGCAAAAGGAGCTCATATGTAAGTTATATAAAGATCTTATGGCATCAAATAAGTAGTAATGCTATAGAATCAAAATATTGATAAATATTTCTTAAATAATGAATTTAAGCATTGTGAGGCTAATATATATATATATATCTGACATATATCCTCAGAAATAGTATATCTAGGAATTTGGATAGATGATATTATTCTAGTCAAGATGGTAAATGATATTAATAATATCAAGATAATACTATACCAGAAGTTCAAGATGACAGATATGGGTAATGTATCCTTTCTTTTGGGGATATCCATTATATATGACAGAAATACATATACTATATACCTTTTGCAAGTAATATTTACTCAAATAATCCTTGAATATTTCAATATAAATAAATACAAGCTCATTGACACTCCTATAGATACATACTTTCATGAAGTTAAGGAAGCCAGATACTACTCCTGAGAATGACAACAATATGCTAGCCAAGAATAGTATTAAAGATATATCTTATTGACAAGTAATTAGTTTCCTTATATATTTTATATTAGAAAGATCTAATATAATATATACTATAAATAAGTTGGGACAGTATTCCTTCTACTATGATAATTTGTATTGAAGTACCATCAAGAAAATATTCAGATATCTTAAGGATATAGTATACTATATACTTATATTAGATGATAATAATATTAGATTAAGTGAAAGAAATGATAAGAGAAATAATATCTGGCTATCAGATATATATAATGCTAATTGGGCAGATAATCTAGATGACTACTGATCTATAACTGGGTACCTCTTCTACATCAGCAAAAATGACAAAAGAGTTATCTTATGGCTGACATATAACTAGAGTTCCATAGCAATATCATTAATATAAATAGAGTACCAGGTATTGTCAATAATAACAAAAGTAACCATATGGCTCTACAAACTATTAAAAAAGCTCAACTTCACTCAGAAGAACTTTACACCAATCAAGCAAGATAATCAATTGATGATAGTATTTATCAAGAACTCAGTATATTATAGTAGAATAAAACATATCAATATACAATATCATTTTGTATAGAAATATGTAGAAAATAGTACTATATACTTGAAATACATTCCCACAAAATATATAGTCACTAATTCACTTACAAAAGCCCTTCCAAGACCAAAGTTCAACTAATGCATTAAAGGAATATAACTTTTTTTGAATATTATAGAATAATGTATTCTCTATACCAGTGTTTTGGCAAAGTCTAGTGGTTAATTACAGGATATTTTTCAGACTCTCAAAAGCCTCTTTTATTATAATACATTTTTATATATATATACTAACATCTCTTATCTATGAGTAGATTATATATATTATATTTTGTGGATATTTTGGTTATATATATTTCAAAATACTTTTCAATCTATAAAAATTTTTTAGATATAGTATTTTTTTTTTTTTTTCTTTGAGTTAAGTTTTTGTATACATTATATTGTCTTTTTACTCTAGTTAGCATTTTTACTACCAAATTTTAGTCCATTTTAGTTATATATCTCATTGAGTGAGAGTGTTGAGATAGCAACTCAATATATTAGTACATAGCTTATGCCATTCTATCAGTTTTACATTATTCATCAGTAATGTGTGAAATATGCAATCTATATAACTTCAATAAAAATACCTCTCTCTTTACTAATTTCTTCTAACTACTTGATGTTTTCTCTGAGCTATTCTCAATAAGCTAGTGGAATTGGCCTTGCTTTTTGATAAATTGGTTCAGTATCTCCTATATATATATCATAGTAGTAGTATGGAATTTTTTCTTTGGTATCCTTAAAATCAGTTATCAGAATATCCTCAAATTTATAGAGTATCTTCTTGAGTTTTTCTTGAGTGAGAATTCATTTCTGATAGTATAGCTGTGCTTATTTATAGATTCCTTCTTCTTGTGGTCCAGCTTCATAATCTTGGTACTGATGTAACTCCTCTTTCTATAGATCTGAATTCCTTCTTTTCTCTTTAATTCTTTCAACTTCTTAACTTTTAAGATTTTTGACTATAGGACCAAGAAGATCAATATCTGTATCAGTTGGTTCTTTTTCTTAATTGAAAATAGAATTATGGAATTGAGGTTTTTAACAATAAGTAGTATTTCTTCAGTATAATCTGAATTGATAACTTCTCTTTTAATAGTAATTTCACTTCTAGCCAGACTGCTTCTTGTCTTGAGGATTTTGATATAGTTCTTTAAAATAGTTATTTCTAGACTAGTTATAAATAGGGTAGTTGTCTGGGGCTTAAGTCCAGTTTTCTCTACTATAGTGATATCTATTCCTACTGTATTCTCAGACTTATATTCTGATAGTACTGTATTAGAGTAGATTTTTCAAATCTTGACATTGATCTCTTCTTCATCATCACTATCTTCTAGGAGGGCTGGTGATTTGTTATTCTCTTCTTTATTCTTTTCTTCTTTCTCCTCTCTGTCTATTTCTTGAGGGCCTTCTGTCTTCTTTGGTGGTAGATCTCCTTGATTCTGCTAATACATATACTGGTAATAATTATTGATATGCTCTATATAGTATATCTTAATCCTGTGGGGGCAGACTTCTTATAGTGTATATTCTTCTATGATCTTCTTGCACTAGTTCTCTTTACTGATCCATCCTACTTTCTTTATCTTCTTTTGGATAGTTACTATATAAGTCTTTTCTTATTTACTATTTTCTTTCTCTATCTCAGAAAGTACACCTTTGTTAATATTGATTGGGATTTATATCTTCTGTTCTCAGTAGACAATCTATATCTTCTGAGCATTCATATCAATTATAGCCTTGACCTTGTAGAGCCACTGATTGCTGATGAGGATATCATTATTAGTAGTATTGATTATGATTATATCTACTAAGGTAGTTGCTCCTTCAAACTTGATGAAGACATCTTGAATTTTTTCCAGAGGTATAGCTCTTATACTATCTGCTATAATGAATACTAACTTTATTGCTTCTTCAACCTCCCAACCTAAGTGGTCTACTGTTTTCTTACTGAGAAGATATCCTCTTTCTTCTGTATCAATGATGGCTTCAAAAACCCTGTCTTCAATTTGACATATTGCATAAACTAATGTTTTGTGATTATCTTTACTTTTATCTTTATAAGTTATTGGTCTCAGTTATCTTTCAGCCTTGGTCTTTGACTGTTTCAGTAAATCCAAAGGTTACATTAACCTTTTATTGACTGAGGTCCTTGAAGATATCATATTTGAAGGTCTTGCTTTTTTAAAGCTTTTTCTCTCTTTCTTCTTCATTGGCTGAAGCTAGAGTAGTTCCTCAGATAATATCTTAAACTGTCTGCTCAAGCTCTATATCTTAGTTTATTTCTTTAGCTTGACTTTCTGTAGTAGTCTCTATTTATCTTTCTACTGAGTTCTTCTTGAGTCTTTCTGATAGTCTCTTATAGGGCTCTTTATCAATATTCTTCTTAATAGTCTAAGCAGAATAAGTCTTCTACTCTTCTTCATCTGATTCTCCAATCTCTTTAAAAGTAATAGTATTGGTCTATTTCTTGTTTCAGATAGTATTGATTAGCTAGACCTTATACTTAGTCTTACTTACTTTCTGTCTATAGTTGCAGCAAACTTCAGAACAGGGTAGTAGTCTCTTTCTCTAATTTTCTTTACCATATCTTCTAGATAAACAGTTATTTCAGCAAACTTCTGGAAAAGTTCCTCTATAGGATCTCTGTTCCTCTACTATTTACTAGCTTTTGATTGAAATGTGTTTCAATTAATTACTGTGACAGAGTTCATACTAGTTGTATTAATTGTTTTAATTTTAACTTCAGTAACTCTTTCTATTATATAGTCTTAAGGATGTCTGACTATTCAGTATTACTGGATATAGGTAATCTTCTGTAACAGATCTAGAACTACTAATAATAAGCAGATGGCTATAGATAGAATCCTTTTATAAAAGTTACTTTAGCTACTTGGTCTCAGATAACATTAGTATAATTAGTAAGAATTATTTAATATTAGATTCTGATATAGAATATATATATTTGAATCTTCACTCATTCCTTAACATATTATATTGAGCTAATCTTTCAGAGCTTGTTTGAACTTATCTGTATTGTAGATAGTTCAGAGCCAAGCTTTTTATATTACTAGCATAGTATTATCATCTGCTTCTATATAGTTTATAGCTGTAAAAGATATTCTTGCTGGACCTTGGAGACTGAAGGATATGAGAACCACTTGCTGTCTTACTGTTAGGGTTCTTAGGCAGTATATTACTTGAAATCATCAATGAAGATAATGATTGATTCATCTGAAGTATATCTATAGAATACTGATAATCTTATATCTTATCTGAATGCCTAGTTCAATTTATATAGTTGTTCATATGATAGTAATTATTTATTATTCAGCTTAAAAGTATGCAGAATATAAACTTGACTGAATAGGATTTTGGAAGTATATATGTTAGAACTATAGAAAGTATTATATAGAGATGTATAGTAAAAGAGAGCTCATAATGAATATGTATTTGCTCTTCTATAAATCACCTTAAGGTAATGACAGTGGCAGTAAGGTGATTGGTACTCAACTGTTATTTTAGTATTTTATAATAATTGATTCAAATTAGGACATAAATCAGGAGAATAGATATTTGATCATAATATCTGAACTCAATCTCCAAATATAGTATAGCTATATAAATAGCAGTCATTTCACAAATTTTGAGATTTAATAGATATTGAAATTTGACTTCTTTCTCTGCTACCTTACTGGTCACAAGGTTTGATAGGTAACCTTCTAAGTTCCCTTTCCTCTATTATTACCCCCTCTATCTCAGATTGGTTTGCTATGCCTACAGAGGTATGGCAAGAGGGAGGCAATGGTGTTGAGTTACTCCTTTATTAGTATTCTTCTCTACTTTTTTATAATTTCTGGTATGTATCTTTAGCTATATCTGGAGTATACCCATTTTGGTACAGTGCCTTCTTTCTTTTATTATTATGAATAAGGTATCATCTGGTATTTTACAGACTATGTATAGAGTCAGTCAACCTTGGGTATCAAGTGCTAGTATAGGTTATCTACAGGTCCTCAGTTTCTATAGTAGGGCCCTCTGAGCTTTGGTAAGCTTCCTGGTGAGTACAGTTCTGATATAGGTGACTGTTTTTCAGGTAGAGTTGGGATGGGAGAGAGATGGCCATTATAGATAGGTGGAAGGGTGATAATAGTAGACTAGTAGAGTACCAGACTTGGGACAGTTATTGGGGCTAGAATAGGTACTACTTCAGTGGAGCCTTTTGATTGATATAGAGTAGTTAGGTGATAGATATCACTTTCAGCTACTTTTGGTAATTTATTGGGTTGGGCCCTGGTTATTAGAGGTGGCTGGGGGGCCTGAGACTACCTAGGTCAGATATCTTGGCTATACTCAACTAGAACTAGGAGCTGATGTAGTAATATAATTGAGGTCTGCAGGCTTAAGTAGTGGGATATTGAGGGTCTTCTCTCATCTCATATATAAGTTCTCTACTTATCTTGCTTGAGAGAACCAGGCCCTACCCACTATTCTGTACTTTGAGAAGGGTTTTTCTTTACTTATCATTCCACTTAGAGTGGTAGGAGCTATTCTATTCAGCTCAAGTATAGTGTTATATATATATTGGAGTTTTGGGTATGCACTTTCAGTCATTGATATATGGCTGAGTTCTCTCTGATGGTAGAGAGAGTATAGTGCACAGAATGAGATATGAGCCATATTAGGCTCTGCTGTGCCTAGCATAGTCAAGCTGCTGAACAATAGCTAGTCTAAGTTTAATGGTGGGGACAGTGCTTGATGGGTGGTGAGAGAGAGTTTTGGCTTATATAGTCTAGATTTTCTTTCAATAAAAATCTGCAGAACTCTAAGTTTATAATATAAAAAAAAAAAAAAAAAATGTTAAAATTTGACAATTATTGAGATTTCACAGACATACTTGTAAAAAGTAACTCACAGTTATAACTTAGTTACCTTATAGCTAGTAAACTTATATAAATATCTTCAGTATTTAGAGTGAATAAACCTCAGATCAAAATGTTTAAAGTAAAGAGAAAGCAAGAGAACTAGTAAGCCTATAGACAGATATACTTCAAACTTACACCTCTATATCTTGAAGACTTTGTGAGAGTCAGAATAAGATTAAGTTTCAAGATATAGATATCTACTATACTTCTGAGATTAGGCATCTGCTATATTATAACTTAGTGACTATTGGCTGGTGATTTAAGATAAGATTACTGCATTTCTTTTTTCATTATTCTATCAGATTTTTAAGTTAGCTGTTATGTAAAACCATGATTCATAGCAGCTGGTCTTTATGACATGTTCTTAAAAATTCTCACTATTATAAATTATTGTGAGGGTAGCTCTTTGATCTGAATAAAGAGGCAATTGTTTTTCTATTTTGAAAATGTCCATATAACAGGGCAAATATACAGAATCTGTGAACAATTAATTATTTTTTATTTTTTATTATTGTTTTGTATTACATAAGATACTCTGCTACATATGGTTATCTGGGTCATTTGAACCTTGGATAAACCCTGAAGCTGTTTGCGCTTTGCTTCTATCTACTACCGCCCACTTTTATGCCTACCACACTCTCTATATCTCTAAAGAGTGTCATATATCTGGGTCCTACTTCGTCAGTTTGCCTTTCCCTCTTCCCAATCATGTATTAATTCCGATCTGAAACTTTTGGTGGTACATTTTTAGTAACTGAAGTGTTAATCGATGCCCATTTCTCAAATGGGATATGTTACATATTCTCTTTCAGTCGTTTTCGCACATCTTTAAAATTAAAATAGACTGAGCCAACCCGTACAGATGTGAGCTTCATTCCATTACGCAACTGCGCACAATTCTTTAAACAGTTCTGACATACCGGAAGGATTCGGCTTGATCAAGACTTTGTTCCGCTTGATATACTCCTTTACGCGTGCCCTCTCCTGGCCAGTGCTATTATCTTTGAAATGAATAAGCGATTAGCCAACAGCCACATATCGTCAGCTTCATTCCTTTATACACACTACTGATATACTTTCGAGATCCAGTTTGATCAAGGTCTTGTTCGGCTCCAGGGACTCGGCTAGGGCACGTGCCCCTTCGATGTCAATGTTATTATCTTAAAAATGGACGGACGATGAGTGAACACCCAAATATTTAGAGCTTCATTTCGTCACACAGCTGCACACAATGCTTCACTCAGTTTTGCCATACCATTGAGATTCAGCTCGGTCAAGGTCCTGTTGAGCTTCAGAGACTCGGCCATGGCGCATGCCCCTTCGTCGCCAATGCTATTCCCTTTAAAAAGAACTGGTGTTCAGCGATCACGGACAGATGGTGAGCTTCACACAAGTTCACTTACTCTCGAGATTCAGCTTCCTCAAGATCTTGTTCCACTTCAGAGATTCGGCTAAGGCGCATCCTCCCTCCACGTTAATGCTATTTCCTTGAAAATGAAAAACAGACAAAAATACGCATAGATCATGAGCTTCATTCCAACATGCAGCTGCACACAATGCTCACACAGTTCAGACGTACTGCAAAGATTCAGCTCGATTAAGGTCTCGTTCTTCTTTAGAGATTCGGCGAGAGCCCGTGCCCCCTTATCGCAAATGCTATTATCTTCAAAATGAACAGGGGGTGAGCGAACGCGCACCGATCGCGAACTTCCTTCCATTACGCAGCTGCAAACAATGATTCACACAGTTAATACATACTGAAGAGATTCAGCTCGGTCAGGGTCGTTTTCTTCTTCAGAGACTCGGCTAAAGCGTTTTCTCCTTTGAGCAAAGTATCATTATCTTTGAAACGAACGGGGGAAGAGCGAACACGCACAGGCCATTAGCTTCATTCCATCACACAGCTGCAAAAAATTTCACACAGTTCTGACATACAGTAGAGGTTCCCTCCCGGCAAGGTCGTGTTCTGCTTCAGAGACCCGGCTAGGGCGCATGCCCCCTCGTCGCCAATGTTATTCCCTTTAAAATGAATAGGGGATGATGAAACACACACAGATCGTGAGCTTCAGTCCTTTATGCAGTTGCATATTGTTTCACATAGTTCTGACATACTTCCGAGATTCAGCTTCCTCAAGATCGTATTCTCCTTTAGAGACTCGGCTAGGGCGCGTGCCCCCTCGTCGCCAATGTTATTTCCTTTAAAATGAACAGGGGATGAGCAAATCGTGAGGGTCATTCCATCACGCAGGTGTACACAATGCTTTACACAATTCTGACATACTTTCGAGATTCAGCTCGGTCAGGATCGCGTTCTGCTTCATAGACACGGTTAGGGTGTGTGCCCCGTCGTTGCCAAAATTATTCCCTTTAAAATGAACAGGGAATGACAAAATACCCATAGATCGATCGTGAACTTCATTTCATTAAGCAGCTGCACACAATGCTTCACACAGTCCTGACATACCTGAGATATTCCGCTCGGCCAAAGTCCTTTTCTGCTTCAGAGACTCGGCTAGGGTGTGTACCCGAGCCGTCACGTCGTCAATGCTATTCCCTTTAAAATGAGGAAACACGCACAGATCGTGAGCTTCATTCCACCACGCAGCAGTACACAATGATTCACACAGTTCTGTCATACAGGAGAAATTCCCCTCGGTGGAGGTCGTATTCTGCTTCAGAGACTCGGCTAGGGCGCGTGTCCCCTCGTCGCCAATTCTATTCCCTTTAAAATGAACAGGATATAAGCGAACACGCATATGTCATGAGCTTCATTCCATCGCGCAGCTGTACATAATGCTTTTAATAGTTCAGACATACAGGAGAGATTCAGCCCTGTCAAGGTCATGTTCTTCTTCAAAGACTTGGCCAGGGCGTGTGCTCCCTCGTCGGCAATGTTATTCTCTTTAAAATGAACAGTGGATGAACGATCAGGTACATATCGTATGCTTCGTCTCATCAAGCAGTTGCACACAATATATCACACAGTTCAGACATACCACCAAGATTCAGCTCTTTCAAAGTCGTGTTCTGCTTCAGAGACTCGGCTAAGGCGCGTGTCCCTTCGTCGCCAATACTATTCCCTTTAAAATGAACAGAGTATGAGTGAAAGCGTACAAATCGCGAGCATGCGGCTGCACACAATGCTTCCCACAGCTTCGACATACAGGCGAGGTTCAACTCGGTTAAGGTCGTGTTCTTCTTCAGAGACTCGGCTAAGGAGTATGCCCCCTCGGCGCCAATGCTGTTTACTGAAAATGAATAGAGAATGAGGAAACACGTGGTAAACGTGAACTCCGTTCCATCCTTCTGCTCAAAACAAGTTCGGATATACCTTGAAAATTTAGGGTGGTCAAAGTTTTGTTCTGCTTTAGAATCTCAGCAAAGGCGCGGGCCAACAGGATGCCGATCCGGTTTTCTGAATTTAATGACAGAACGTGAGCACACCTGGATCACAACATGATCCTATTCCACAGCTACAAAAACAATAATTCAGGTGATTCTAACTGCTGAGATCGAGTATGGTCCCTTCTGTGTTCTGCTTCAGAAATTCGATCAGTATGTGCGTTGCTTTGTCGCTGTTAAACTTTCCTGAATATTGACAGGGATGAGTAACGATGTATAAAATGTGAGTTTGATTTTCTGTAAACAATAGTTTGCAAAGTTCAGACATACCGGAAAGATTTAATATATGCGAAGTCTTTTCCTGCTTCAGATGCTCTACTAGGATACTGGTCCCCTCGTGATTTGTCTTGCTTTCTGCAAATGAATGGGGATCTAGCAAATACAAACGGCCATTGGTTTTATTATATAACATTATCAAACAATGTTTAATGTGTTATGACATACTGGTTGAGATTTTGTTTTTCCTTATTGTTCCATCTAAAAAAAAATTCATTATTAATATGCATTCACCAATAGTTGGATGTAGCATGTTAACATTGTGGATCCTGCCAATGTTACCTTCAATGCTACAATAGTCTGATCAATACGACATAAGTCAAGAGCACAAAAACCTACTGGTTAATAAATACAAATATTGTACATAAGGATATATATCTGTGCCAACTGTGATGCTACTTACCTCGCATGGGAGTGAGAAAATTCAACCGCGAGTGCTCGTTGGTGATTTGACTGAGTTGTGAATGTGAGTAAAATTTACTCCCGGCATTGTATGCGCTCCGTCCATCTTTGAATTCGAAGGCGTTGATGCTGTTTGCAAATTCCAGCTCTTGCTGCTGATGGATGATCCGTCTTGCCTTGATGAACGACTGAATCTCAAATGAAAACGGCATGGGTGTAGTTGCAAGTGCTCCTAAGATCTGATGTTCTATATTTGGTTGCAAATTGAATGGAATCCCGACTAAACCAGCCGCACATTCTAACAACTGATAGTAGACATCGAGAGCCCTAGGTCGCCGGTTGGGGTCGATATGCCAGCAACTCCGGAGGATATCATTGAACGTTGTTGGTGCACCATGGATCAACTCCTCTCGAAGGCCATCTGGACTGCTGGAAACGGCCGCTGAAGCATTGGCTTGTGGTGGAACACCGACGATCAACTGCCACAACAGAGTTCCTAAGCAGTAGACATCTGATTTCTTTGTATAATCTTCCCCTTTAAAGATCTCTGGAGGGAAGTATGCCATTCTACCATAGACGCCTTTCTCGGAATTTGCATCTTCCGCAGCTTGACTAAGGCCGACATCGATCAGGAGTGCGGTATGAGACTTGTCAAATACTACGTTCCCTGGGTGGAGATCCTTATGACTGAATCCCATATCATGGAGAATGGCTAAGCGGTTGGCAAGTTTTATGGCATAGGTGAAAGCTGTATACCAATCACCATCTTGCTCACATGGCTGTTTCTCAAGAGTACCAATATCAGCAAATTCCATAATCATCAGATACTCTTTTGTTCTAGGATGTTGTGACAGGGCGACAATATCCATTGTTGGAGTATTGTTAGTGTCATTTCCACGGTAACTCAAATAGACATTCAGCACTAACTGTATTAGTGGGATTAAAATATACAAGGTTATTGATAATTGATATTGTGTGGAAAAATTGCATACGTCATATCAACTGAAACTCACCTCTTCTACCATCGACAAATTCATTTCTTTGGCCGCCATCTGGGAGAGTTCTGACTTCACTTCAACATATGCCTGGTAAACTTTGGCAAACCCGCCTTCGGCAAATTGTGTAAGAAACCTGAGGTTATCGGGCGGAATCCAGACAAGGTATGGCTCCAGCTGCGGTACGGCCAATTTATGGAGGCAGGCACGGAGTTCTTGGTTGTATCTGGCATATTGGTTTCTCCAAGCCAAGATTTCAATTTGGTGGGATCGGTGCAGGTGTTCAAAAGGCTTGAGTCGGGCTAGTAGGCCCTGTAGGCGCTGTTGGCGTGTTGGAACGGACATGGTTTTTGTAGTGGTTCGTCTTCAGCTGAATGGTGCTGCGGGACAAATTTCGCCGTGCCACAACCCGTCACAACCCGCCCGCTCAACCTGCTCTCTCGCTGCGCCACAACCAGCCACAACCCGCTTGACTTCCCTAGCGACCTCTTCGTCTCCTCCTACTTTTGCTCACCTCTGTCAGTTCATATAACCATGTTCATAATCCAAGACCGGATCCTTGCTTCAACCACGCCCCTAGGGCCGCTGCCAGGCATAACTGCTCCCACCACTGACTTCAGTCCCAGTCGAGCTTTTGCCTTAGCCACAACCAATATAACCATTCCTGTCCCACATCAAATCGCGTCCTCGTGCACGCCTGCCCGCATCCTGCGACACCTTTCTTACCCGAGCCTGCAGCTTGTGATGATCTTGTATAGACGTTGGTCCTCAGGCATGCTGGCGAGCTCGCGTCGTTGTAAGTTCTCGTTCGATGATGATGCTCTGGATTTGGGAGAGGAGTTCGACAGGGGAAAACTGAGGAAAGGTTGCGCGGGCGACAAGGGTGTCTAGTTTTGGAGGCCCACGTTATATGGGAACCAGAACCTCATGAGCGAGCCGACACGAGAAAGTGAGGGAGGGCTGGAGGGAGGGAGAACGGGAGGAATGGGAAGTTAAAGTGGTATGTATTGTATGACATATATTGGTTTTACTGTGTGTTTGGTGAGATAGCAGAACACGACATCATGTCTAGTATTTTAGCCGTACACCTATGCTATTTGTCACCGTCATTGGTCTGATGGAAGCGCTAAACATCCCTCCAACTGACAACGCTGTGGCCACGCATGGTGGGTTTTCCGACTTGTGTAACGACTCGGGAGTTGAGGGTGTGTAGGTGTGTCATGGTGTGTGTGGCCATGGCGATTTTCGCTTCGTGGGGACTCAGTATTACTTTTTCTCTAACTTTCTTGATACATGCTTCTTTCTGAATCTTCTGTCTTAATATATATTATCCTTCTTCACATATTGTGAACATCTTATAGATCAACAACGAGGAGGTAAATAAGGAGACATGAAGTACTGGAAGATATTTGAATTATTTGTACCGAGGGTTGGTCATCACAGATTATGAATGAGTTGAATTGGGATGAGTTTGTTGAGATTTACAACTTGTTATCAATGTAATATGTCATCAATGATCACGTAAAAGGGCGTTATTTGCTATTTCAATAAAAATGCCGCTCTCTTTACAAGAAACATATTCACAACAGGTTATGAGCCCCACCTACAAAAGGTTATGAGCCCCGCTACACGTTAGTCGCTAGTCGCTAGGAAAGAAATTGCAAATATACAGCTAGACAAGATTTAACGATCCTCTAAGCATACACTACGATCTCCGAACGATTTACAAGTATATACAAGTGAAGAAACGCGCAAAGGACGCGCGAACGGATTCAAGGCAAACATCATGCAACAGAGCGAAAAACTAATGAATTACCCCAGCCTGCTCAATGGAGAAGCCCGCCCAGGTGGCAAAGGCAATTACGGCAACAAGAAAGCCTTCTACAGCTCGCGTGGTGGAGGCGGAAACCGAATCCAAAGAGACCAACGAGATCAGCAACACGGCCAGCAACGAGGCTAGCAAAAACGAGGCCTAGGATGAGGCCAGCGCGGTCAAGCCAAGTTTGACGGCGATTGCAACTACTGTGGCAAGTATGGACATCGCCAGCGGAATTGTTATCACAAAACGAATGGGCAACGGGAGGGACAGCGCTGCCACAACAGTCGTTATCAAGGGAATTATCGCGAAAAGGATTATCGTGGCAACTGCAGTGACGAACAACAGCGCGAAAATAATTATTGAGGCAGCGGCAACAGAGGCCAACATGGCGGCCATACGAATTATACAGCCGAAACCGACAACAATAGCATTTTATTTTACGCGCAAGCAACCTATGCACATGCAGCTTTAGGATCCACGGGATATACTTTTGGATCGGCGAAAAGAGTTATGACCGGCTCCAGTAACAGTTCTACCAGTGCAAGTTCTACAACCAGTCCTACCAGTTCTGCCATCTCGACCTCTATAAATCCCGGTCAGGGGAATGCTTTTCCACCGATGAAAAGTGGTGACGTCAGTATCGCCAACGACAACATATGGATTATGGATTCCGGCGCAACCCAGCGTATGACTTCACACCGCGAATGGTTCAGCGCATACAAGGAGTTCGACCAGCCCGTCCTTATCGAACTGGGAAACAACGACATCATATACGCCAAAGGACAGGGCAAAATTATATGCAGCTCCATGGTAACGTAAGCAATACATCTGTCACACTATACGACTTCCTCTACATTCCCGATCTCAAGAAGAACCTCTTTTCTATGAGTAAGGTGTAGCGCGCGGAAATAAGCTAATACTATAGACTCAAAAGGCGCGACGATATACGACAGCCAAAAGCGAGTAATGACGGCATCGAGGCAAGGCAACTGATATACGGTCAATGGCTTACCCGTCCGAGCACTGCCCGTACCGCCGGCACGCTATTCAAGCGAATTTGACAACGACATCCACATCTCCGAAAGCACCGCAAATTCTTTTCAGCATGCGAATTCGACAACTACGCCGAATGACATCCATACCTGGTATTCACAACTTGGATATATCCAGCAACAACAACCGCTCACACCTGTGAAAGCACGGCAACAAGGTGAAACCGCAACCGTAACCAGCGCAAACTGAAAAATCTACGGCAACTGAGATAGACGACGATTTTCCACCGCTAAATGGGCGCAAATCTAGAGTTCGAAACGACGAGCCAGAAACCCCCGCTGATAAATCTGTCAAGTTAAAGTCTGAAACAACCTCCGAAAACGACAACGATTTGAGCTGGCTTTATGAAGCCACTGGTTGCCAATAAGAATGTCATAGTTGGTAACATTAGTTATGATCACATTTACTGGTATAGTTGCTCCTCCAAATTTGATAGAAACATCTCCGATCGTTCCTAGAGGTGTGGCTCTTATACTATCTACTGTGATGAACACCAATTTGATTACTTCTTCAACCTCCCAAAGTAGGTGGTCTGCTGCTTTCTTACTAAGCCAAACTACATCAATCCCCAACCTTATAATTTGCCTCCATTGAGCCAGGCACATTACATTTGGGGGCTCAACTGAGAAGATTTCAAATTGATGTGACTTTTCAGCTCACAAGAACCCACAGTCAAACTGGATACATTTGATACAACACTAGTCTCTACTACCACAGGAGAACCAGTTATCACCAGCATCTAGATGGGAATCCTCAAGACTTGCCAACTATCAAGTATCAGAAGGATCCCAACCAGAACAAGAAGCCAGTACAGCCCAAAATGCCCAACCAGATCAATGAGACAACACAGGTGGCCCTGCTGGACAACTTGAAGAACTTGCACAAAAACTAGAAGATCTCATTATATAAGCCTGAGATCTTACAGCCAAATACCCCATACCAGTCTCACCAATCTCACCTATTGAACCTTTACCATCAGTTCTCGCAGAATTGAAAGTAGCTTCTACAAGAATACTGTGACAAACTACAAAACATAGCAATCTTGAAACCTAACCAGGTGATGTGAACATTAGCATAGCATAGTAACCAGCAACCATTACTGTGGAAAATGTATAAATAACCAGATAGCCAAAGAAGGGAATAATGTGAACAGTAGCTATCCACCCAGATATACTATAAATAGCAAATCTATAGTTCATTATATAGCAGATAGCAACCAACTTGTATAAATTACCCCAGAGACAAGAGTGAATAAACCTCAGTCTGAAATTCAGAATACATTTCAACTCCAGTTTACTTTCCGATACAAAAAAGAGTCCAAAATTGAAGCAAAGACAAGTCTACCATATAAAAAAAAATAATAATAATAA
>RBNI01002411.1:0-18609 GCA_003990745.1 Jimgerdemannia flammicorona | reverse complement strand
AATTCGGAATACTCTGTGCCCAGAATGCATCAGAAGTAGAATGCGTAGATGTAAAATGTGGGAGAATGAAATTGCTCTCAGATTGCAAGGATTCCGAATGCAGTGGAAGCAAACCGAGCCTAGAATGCGCAAATTCGGAATGCTCTATGGCCAGAATGCATCAGAAGTAGAATGCGTAGATGTAAAATGCGGCAGAACGAAATTGCTCTCAGATTCCGAATGCAGTGGAAGCAAACCGAGCCTAGAATGCGCAAATTCGGAATGCTCTATGCCCAGAATGCATCAGAAGTAGAATGCATAGATGTAAAATGCGGCAGAACGAAATTGCTCTCAGAATGCAAGTACTCCGAATGCAGTGGAAGCAAAACACATCCAGAATGCACAAATTCGGAATGCACTGGAAGCAAAATGCGCCCAGAATGCTCAGAACGTCATAGATTCAGAATGCGCACCGTGAGAATGCCAAAATTTTTTCGTGATGTTATAATTGACAAAAAGAATCACCAACCAGTTTACGCACAGAAAATATTTTACCTCGAAGGGGAAAAAACGTTGGAAACACGCTGGAGACCAACTACATATCTAGCGCATGGGCGAACGTGTGGAAAAAAGGGGGGGAATATATGACACCGTTACGCCACTGCACCGGCACATTTTAATCCTGCACGCTGATCGTTGACGTATGTAGCTATGCATGGAATCCTAATTTCTCCGAGCACAAAGCGACATTCTGACCCAGTAACATATAAAGCCGCAATTCCAACGTCCGTCTTTCCACCAAATCCCCACACAACACAACAACCAAGCAACTCTAGCCCACCTCACTCCCCCCAAAAAAGTAGAGAATCAACCTACCAACCTTCTCTAAAAATAAAAATGGATTCCCGCACCACCACTCCAGCCAGCGCCAATGCCAGCGCCAACGCTAGCGCCGCCACCCGCACCAAGCATGTTCTTACCATCACGGGCGGCGACAGCTACCTCGGTCACTGCATCGCGGCGTACCTGCTCCGTGAGTCGGAGCGCGACGGCCGCGACCGTCATAGCGAGTGCCGCATCCGCGTCCTGTGCTGCCGCGAGAAGACCTGCGACGATTTGAGGGATATGGGCGCCGAGATTGTTGTAAGTGTCCGTTGGCGTATTTATTTTATTTACAGTTATTTGTCAGTACCGAGTAGGATGGTTGCATGGATGGCTAATATAGATACTCTTTGATAGGAAATCGACTACGAGGACCGCAAGTGCCTTCGCCGCGCCTTCCGCGATAGCGAGTACGCCATCTTCGTCCCGGAAATGACTCGCAACCGGGTCCGCCACGGAGAGTGTCTCATCGAGGCTATGGAGAGCGAGAACATTCGTCAAATCCTCATGATTTCCACGTGAGTTCTCGGAACTAAACATTGTCTCGGGGTTGGGATGACGACGATTTAGCCACTAAAAGTTCCCTCGATTCGCTTTTCAGGATCGGTGCCGAGTCTCACAACCGCGAACTCAGGAACCTCTGGGAATTTAGGGAGCTTGAGAAGTGCCTCAAGGACAACTTCACCAGGGGAAGGTGGTGCATTTTCAGGTAAAAAAAATTCACTTCCCATCCGGTTGCTCACACGCACGTCCAACGCATCTAATGATTCCTTCGCTACATACAATTTCCGCGCAGGCTCGACTTCCTCCAGCAATACCCTCTCTTCTGGGCCCCCATGATCCAGGACGAGCGCGTTCTTAAATTGAGCATCGGCCGCGACGGTCGCTTTGCTCCCGTCAATATCCTCGACGTCTGCCGCGCCATCTACTGTTCCCTGACTCGCCACCACCGTGATGGCGACCGTCATGGTGACCATAACCGCACCCAGACCCAGACTCAGATCCAGACTCAGACCAAGGCTCAGGCTCAGGCCCCGGCTCAGGTCAAGGGAACCTCGCAGGATTTTCGTTGGGTCCCCCTGGACGAACGCCACCACCGCCGCGTGTACTGCCTCACAGGATGCGAGGCCGTTTGCGGCGATGAGATTGCGCGCATTCTCGGCGACGTGATTGGCGAGCGCGAGATCCGGTTCAAGGACGTTTCGCGTTCCGAGATGAGGAAGGAACTGGAGAGGTGGCGCGACGAGGATGGAAAGCGAGATAGGCACGGCAATGAACGTCGGGACAATGACTATTCTAAAAAAACTACTATATATATAACTATGAGATCTATGAATTCTGAGATCCAAAGGGTTACTATAAGTTGTTGCTAGAATTCTCCCTCATCTTTGTCATTACTATCACTATTACTATTATTATTACTATCACTACTTTAGCTCTTAATAAGCAGCTTATTTATTACCTATATAAGAAAGAACTTAACATTATGAGTAGAGAGTATCTTTTTACCTCAAATATTCTCTCTTTTGATAATTATTGAATAAATAAAAAAATGAGTAAACTAATGTATAATTAAGAGCTGCTATTTATATATTCATAAGACAGTAGAAAAAATAATAAAAAAAGAGTAATATTACTAAAGATTTCAAGTAATCCAGATCAATCCAGATCAATCTAGATCAGATCACAAGACCAATTCAAGTTGATTTGAATCTATCATATAATAAATCTGTTCAGATAAATTGAATCTATTTGGAGCACTACTCATTAACTAGAAGATATCTCTCTTTGTTTATTATTACCCTCCTCTTAATTTTATACAGACTATATATTACTTGATACTCTATACAATCTAGCCATGGCCAGCCTATACTAGTTATCTTCTAGATACTTCTATATATTAGTATATTTATAAGTTTTTTTACTATCTCCAGCTATAGGTCTATATACTAATACTGTAGTTTTTATATTATATATATATATATATATATTTTAGTTATATCTTAGATAACTATATTATATAATAATAATACAAAAGAGATTGATGAGCAGATTGCAGAATCAGTATATTTTATACTCAATTCTACTAAGTCAATAAAAATATATATATATGATATATAGAAAAATATACTATAATCTGAATATTACTAATTTATATATCTGCTTTTACAAATGCCATATAAATCTAATTGATATACAAACCCAATCATCATTATAGGAAGTCTTTATATATATATATATTATATATATAGAATAGATCAGACATTTCTTTCTGATATATCTCATATTATATAAATATATATCACCTACTTTTATACTATTCTTTATAGAAATATCTTAAGAATATATCCTCAAATCAGAGCTCTATAGAGTGTACTAGGCAGGGTGGCCCTAGTATATTCAGCTGGCAGTATGTGGAGAGGGGTCAGAGAGTAGAGTTAGAGATGCCAAGTACTTTGAGAGGTAGAAGGAGGGCTGGTAGTAATAAAGGAGGGGACAGAGTGCAGTCAGGGGGAAATCAGATGAGCTTTGCTGAGAAGGTCAAGCAAAGGGAGCTGGTGGCTAGACTGGATGAATGGCTACAGGGTGGTAAGGAGAAGACTACTGCTGGGGGGCTAGGAGGGGCTCTCTTGAGAGTGTCTGGTGGAAGGGCTGGTGGTGTAGTGGTTAGAAATATGACTGCTGATAGAAGGGTGACTGATAATCTGGAAAAAAATCCAAATATGACAGCTAATAGTGGAGCTGAGAGGATGGGGCCCAGCCAGATGGGAGATCTGGTAGATAGTGTGACAGATCTAGTAATAGCCTCATTACTCAAGAAGTTGATCTTAGAGTTCATGGTCACTCTGTACTTCCAGGGCTTGGTAGTAATGGTGAAAATGATCTTGGGGCTGATTGCTAAGCAGATTGATGATGCAGTATCTGTGAAGTTCCTGAGGGGTTTGGAAGAGGTGGAGGTGGGCTTTGAGGAGACAGAGCCATTGAAGGCTACACTGAAGGCAGGGCTGACTATTAAAGAAGTATGTATTCTGATAGCATGATGCTTGAGGTGAAACCCCAGGCATCACACCTTTCACCAGTAACATTCAGGTGATACAAGACTCAGACAACACTTTTTGCAATGTTTTGGTGAAAAGAGACTAGCAACATAGATAGCAACAAATGTACTGGTGAGCATGTCAGCCAGGGGGGAAGCAGTGTCTTTGACTGGCAGTATGTAGGAAGGAGGAGGAGTGATGGTTTGGAGATGCCAGGGCCTTCTATGGCTGGCTATAGTACTGACAACAGAGGAAGAGATAGATGACAACAATAAGGAGAGGGAAGGATGACCTTTGTGGACAAGGTCAAGATGGGGAGAATAGAGACTGGTCTGGATAGTTGGTTGGGCCTAGGGAAGGTATCAACAGCTACTGTTAGAGGACAGAGAGGGGCTTCCATGGGAGGGTTGGGCAGTAGGAGAGGGGAGAGAGTAGGGGCCAAAGATGTGACTGCTAATAGAGCTGTGACTAGAGATCAGGAAAAAAAATTCAGATGTGATGGTTGTTGGCAGATCAGGACAGGGGGAGGGCACAAGACCTGGGGACCTGGCAGATGGCATGACAGGCATGATGTCAGCACTATTACTTAAGAAGTTGAGGTCAGAATTCACTATCACATTGTGCTTCTGAGGCTTAATAGTGACTGTAAGGATGATTTTGAGGCTGGTGGCACAGGAGGTGAAGGGGGTGGCTTTGTTAAAGTTCTTGAAGAGGAAAGAAGGAGTTGAGGTTGGATTTGAGGAAGAGGTGGTAATGTTGGAGACCATGGAGAAGGGGGTCATAGTGGGTGGAGTGGTGGTCTCTATAACCAGATATATACACTGAGACTCCCAAGTGGTACAGTTGATGGTATTGAATCTTCTCATAGTATCAAGGGAGAGGGCCAGGGAGATGATTGTGAAGGCAGTCAAGGAGTATGGAGATATAGTAGATATTGGGTTCAGAGTCTGGGAGGGTACTGAGCTATGAATCAGAGACATCAACATCAGGGTGAGGCTGGCTAGAAAGGAGAATACAGGGAAGATGAGGGACTGGCTGGTGACTCTTAAGTGGGGACCAGTGGAGTGCAAGGTCTCATGGATGAAAGGGATGCTAGAAGAAGAGAAGGACTTGTTGGAGGCTCTCGAGGATCTGGAAGGAGTAGTGGAGAGAAGAAGATTGGCTTGGAAGGAGTATGAAGCCAAGACAGTGGTGGAGATTGTGGATGAAAAGAAGATCAGGATGGACAAGGGGGCCTGGGAGAAGATGCAGGAGAGGTGAATCCAGAAGGAGCTGCTGGAGAAGATGGGAGGAAGTGTGGTAGATGGTGGGGCAGGAGAAGAGAGTGCTGAACTGATAGAGAGTGCTTGGGCAGGAGAGCATAGGATGGCCCAAGTTGTGGTCCCAGGTGCATCGAGTGAGGAGGAAATGGGTAGTATGGTGGAGAATACCAAAATGAGAGAGAAAGCCCATTCTCAGTATTGTGTGAGTAGAGTGAGTGGGGAGAAGGAACTACTGGACATATTGGAGGAGGAGTGGGATGAGTTGGAGAGGAGGAGTGCTTTGGTTGACCCTGTGGTGGAGGTTGAAGGTGTTGTCTGAAGTGTTGTTGAGGCAGTGGATGAAGAGAAGTGGCTGTGGAAGACTCTGGAGGGGGTGGCAGCTGAGGAGCTGGGGGGTGAGGACTTCCAAGTCATGAGTGATAGGCATTAGAAGGAGATTCTCTGGGGGGAGAAGATGCTGAGGAAGATTAGAAATGAGATACTAGTAGTGCTCTTAGAGTCAGAGGAATATCAAGTGAATGATCAGAGAGAGAAAGCCTTTTGAGAGATTGTGAATAACAGAGTGGCTTATTTGTAGAATTTGAGGAAGGGGTTGGAGAAGTGGCAAGTGGTATGCACTGACTATTGGATAGAAATGGAGGTTGTAGATGAGGTAGAGTGTCAGAAAATCTTAGAAGCACTGGATGCTCAGGCAGTAGTGGAGGGGGAGTTGGAGGCAGAGAGGTGCCTGGATCTGACTGGTAACAGGATGAGTATGGAATTCTAGGCTGGATTCTCCATATCGAACATTATTCAATATAAACAGTATAACTAGAATCTTTTCTTTGAATGTGAATAGACTGAGAGGAGTGACACAGTGCAGAAATATATTTAGCTGGTTGAAGAAACTGGATGCAGATCTCTTCTTACTACAGGATGTACAGTATGAGGAAGACACAGACTTACAGAACTAGACTAGAGAATGGGGAGGGGCAGTGGTATGGACTGGGTGGGTGGGCATTCTGGTTCATAAGGAGATGAGAGACATTGGCAATATCAGACATTGGGGAAGTAGATTGGTGTGGAGAGTATGGAAGAGGCCTGGGTGGAACTCTTTGACTATTGGGTCATACTATTGCCTGGCTGAGAGGTGAGGATATATAGATTGGATCAGAGAATTGAGAGAGGCTGGCATTATAGGTGAGGCAGGAATTGATTGCCTGGGAGGTGATTTTAACATGGTATGTGATAATAGAGTGGACAGGACTGACAGTAGGAGGGGAATGAGAGGCAGAAGTAGCAGGTTGGATAATTAATTGAGAGGTTGAGCGCCTTGGTGGACTTGGGGTGACAGTTATGGGAGGAGTATCAAATTTATACTCACTGGGTGGCAGGACTGAGCTCCAGGATCGACTGGGTATTGACAGCAAAGTGCTGGGGAGTGAAGGTCTGGAATATACTGGAGGTGGTTTGGTGCCTATAGTCAGATCACTGGGGTCTGTTAGGAAGTGGGAGATTTGGGAAAAGTGAAGATAGACCTAGATATTAGTATCTGAACTCTTCTTTGTTAGAGGAGAGTTCCTTGAGAGGTGGAAGTTATTATAAAGATTGATAGGTAGTAGTAACAGAGATTGATGATTGGAGATCATTGGAGATAGCTGAAATCATATGCTCGGAGGTACTAGAGGGAGGCAGGGAAAGGGAGGAGTGCTCAGCAGCAGTGGTAAGTATATTGGACTTTACAGAGATTGGCAGTACTTCTGGAGAGGTGAGCAGGGTCACTGGAGGATTGGGAGGAGGTGGATTGGCAAATACTGCAGAAACAAAAGAAATTGATGAGCTAAAGGAAGTGCTATGAAGGGAGAAAGAGGTTCAGCTGAAGAGAATAGTGGTGAGACTGTGGTGGCAGGGGCTGGAGGAAGGGGAGAGGCCTACTAGATTTCTTTCATGATTGCTCCAAGCTTGGAGAATCAGATAGCAGTGGGATGGTATTCTGGATAAGAAGGGGGAGATGGTGGCAGGGACTCCTAAGATTTTGGAATTGCTGAGAACTCATTGAGGAAATTTATGGAGTGATGAAGAAGGGGGTGAGAATGCCTGGAATATTAAACAACAGTTAGAGGATTGGCATCCAGACCCAGCTCTGGGCCTGGGGACATTGGGAGCTTCAGTGCAGGGGGAGGAAGTACAGGAGGTCTTGGTTTTGATAAATAAGGAGACAGCTCTAGGAGAGGATGGGCTCTCCTGGGATTTTTGGAAGAAGATGGCTGGGGTGGAGGGGGTATTGGAGGAGATGACAGTGATGTGTAATGAGGTCCTTCAATCTGGAACTTGGATTGGGGGCCAATGCCTAGGGCTGGTCTCCTTGCTCTATAAGGATAAGGGGAGAAGAGAAGATTGGAAGAACTGGTGGCCAATCATACTCCTGGACATGGATCACAAGCTAGTGACAAAGATCTTGGTAACTAGCAGAGAATCACTCAGCAGGTACTGAAAGTGGAGTAGAGAGGATTTGTGGGTGGGTGGTTGATCTGAGATGGAACTGCCTGGGTCCATAGAGTAATTGAAGATATTTGGGCAGCTGGGATTGATGGCTGGTTAGTGTTTCTGGATCATGAGAAGGTGTATGATAGAGTGAGGAGAGTCTGGCTAGAGGGAGTGCTAAAATGTATTAGTATCCCCCCAGAGTTCAGGAGGTCATTAATCAGTCTATTGGAAAACAGTCAAGTAGCATTAGTAGTGAATAGGCACAGGGGTGTGAACTTTTCACTAGATTGTAGAGTACTACAAGGAGATCCTTTATCACCCATCTTATATGCCCTTTCTCTGAAACCCCTATTGGACAGAATCTGGCATTAAATTGGGGGTTTGGACATTTTGGATATCAATTGGAAAGTGGGGGCTTTTGCAGATAACATAGTGGTTGGATTGGATTCATTAGCTGATGTGGAGGAATTATGAAGGACTGTGGAATGGTATGAGTGGGGCTCTGGTACTAAGCTCAACTGGTACAAATGTGAGACTCTTATACTAGGTGGTGGAATAGTTAGTAGTAATGTGATTGGAACAGTGGTTCAAGCAGAAAAACCAGTCCAATACTTAGGGATCTACTTTTCAGTATATGGGTCCCTTCTGCCCTATATATAGTGGGAACAGTAGCTACTGGTATGGGGGAATGTCCTCTTGAGGTAGGGTGGCTGGCATATATCCTTGGTAGGAAGAGTGATGGTGCTGAATGTGTATTGGCTGCTGAAGTTGTGGTATGTGGGGTACCATCTGGACTTTCCAGTATAGGTGGTCAGGTAACTTCTGAAGATGGTACAATTATAGATTTGGGCTGGGCAATGAAGTCGAATAGGCTGGGAGGTTCTCACTCTGCCTGTTGAAAGGGGCAGGCTGGGCTTGGTGGACCTTACCAAGTGTCTTTATTGCCTGTGAGCATGGTGGCTAAAGAGGGTGAGCAAGTTGAGGGGCCAGGAGTGGGTGCTGCTCATGCAGAGGCTGTGGGAGGCTTGGTACTCTCCTTGCAGAGGGACAGGTGATCTGCTTGCAATAGTGGTCATGGATGGGAGTAAGAGGATGTGGTACAAGGGCTTTTGGTGGGGAGTGGTAGATAGTGTAAGGAGAATAGGGCTTCAGTGACAGGGTGATGAGGGAGAGGAGGACTGGGGACTACAGATGTAGTAATAGAACAGACTACTGCTGGGAGGTACATTGGTGGAGAATTTTCAGCTTGGCAATGGAATGGAATATATACAGGAGCTCAGGGGGGATGTGTGGCCTGAAACTTAGCAGAGAGTGGAGATTGGTGAGGAGTGGGATTGGAATGGGATTTGGTCTTAGAGTAAGAAGGCAATGTGGTGGCTTCCCCCCAAGTTCTGGGTAGTGTGGTGGAGGTTCCTAAGGTGGAATGTGATACTGAACTATTAGATGGGTCACTTGGTGGCAGATGGTGTGTTTGAGTATGAGGAATGTATAGATGTTGGGCAGGAGGGGGGAGTGGTACAAATGCCTGAACATTGGCTAGAGGAGTGTAAAGTTCTGGGGGAGTTTTGGCACTATATTATGGTTAGATTGGGTTTGCAGCCCCTAGTGAAGGGGGAAGGAGAGAGATGGGGGGACATTCAGTGAAGGTTAGTAGGTGGGGTTGGGGATGAATAGCTGACTTTGGGGTAGGCCTTGGTGATTTGGATAGGAATAGCCAGTCATTGGCTTCATATCTTTGAGGAGGGCCAGCAAGTAGAGGTTGGGGCTAGGGTGGTATATTGGGAATGGCTGATACTTGATATTTTGAATGATTGATAGAGAGGGTGGGGACTGAGTGGGGGGGTCCATCAGAAATTAGTAAAGTATATTAGTGAGAGAAGTGGAGAAAGGGTTCAGGTGATGGGTGGTTGGATTGTCTTTTGGTAAGAAGAGAGGGTGAGTGGGGTGGAAGAACCAGGGGGCATTAGCTGAAGGGCTGGGGATCCTTATGTACTATTATTTATAGATGGAGTAGTAATAAATGAAAGTCTGAGTAACTATAAAAAAAAAAAAAAAAAAAAAAAAAAAGAGATAGAACCCCAGGGTGGTGCAACTTCTGGTAAAAGGAGTATCTATAGTGACAGCTATAGAGATAAGCCAGAGAGTGGAGGAGGTCATGACTGAGTATAAGGAGGTAGTTGATATTGGATTTCAGGTCTGAGAAGGGACCTTATTTAGGACTAAGAATATTGATGTCTGGCTTCAGCTGGCTGGGAGGGAGGCTACTGAGAAGACTTGTGATTAGCTATCAGTGATAGTATGGGGGCAAGATAATGAGGGTAAAAGGGAGTGAGGAGGAGGAGGAGAATTTGTTAGAGACATTGAAGGAGCTGAGCAGTGCAGTGGAGTGGAGGGTGAAGGCTTAGAAGGTGTATGTGGAGTTGACACACTTGGAGATAGTGGATGGGAAGTGCATCCACATTGATAAGGGGCTGTGGGAGAGGTCTCAAGGGTGTAAGAGGCAGAGGGAGTTACTGACAAACCTGAAAGGGAAGGTAAAGAAGGATGCTGGTGGTGCTGAGGACTCTGGAGGTGCCAAAGCAAGTGTCTGGGCTGGTGAGGGAGGAGGGAATGTAGAGAAGGGTCTGGAAGAGGCCAGGAAGATGCTGAGCAATGACCTGTATGTGGATAGTACTTTTGAAGTCTGGGAGGATACTTCTCCTCTTATCAGAAAGGGTCTGGCCTCAAGAGGCAGGGTGGAGGAGGATGTGCCTATGTGGGGGGCTCAGCATGTGCACTTTGGAGTCTCCATGGTTAAGAAAGGGGGTCTGGTGGTAGTAGTGGAGGATGAACTGGTGGATGTCCCTGAGGAGGAGTAGGATGAGACTGTGAGTGCGGGGGCAGATACCTCGATGCTGGGAGAGGGGAGGCCAGCGACTTCAGGTAAAAGGGAGGTGGGTAACCTGGATACAATGGTCGATTTCCTTATTGGGACGGTTCTCAGGGTGTAGCGGCGATTTGATTGTGGCATGGTATGTATGACGGTCTGGCAATTTAGCGGTTTTCCTTCTTGAGTGACAGGCGATCTCTGTGTAGCGCGACGGGTTCCATATGCGATTTCTGTATTTCTAAAAGTATGCAATTTCTGCGTGACGATCTTGGCATGACAATTCCTTATGCGGATTTGGCAGATAACTCGATTTGGCGGATAACTCGGTTTGGCGGATAACTCGGATAACTTGGTTTGGCGCGGATTCTCCTGAATCGGCGGCTCTTCTGGGAATATTGGATAACTTGGATAACTCAAATGACTTGGTTGACGTGGATTTTTTCTGAATTGGCAGGCTTCTGGGAAATAACTCGGATAGCGTGGATAATTCGGATAACTCGGATACGGATTCTTGGCAAGTTATGTCAAGACTGGCTTCGTTTGCGCGGAGTTACATCGATGACTGGCTCTACTGTGAAGTTGCATCAACAGACTGGCTTGTGGCAAAATCTTATGTGGGCTCTCTGGGAATGGCAGATAACTCGAAAACGGCGGATGACATGGATTCTTCCTGAATCGGCAGACTTCTTAAATACCTCGGATTCTCTTGAAAACGGCGGCGAAGTTCTTCACTCAAACTTGGCAGCAAACTCAGGTTCTTCAGGCTTATCTGGCAAGCATACCAATCAATCTTTGTATCAGAAAGTAGACCAAAGTGGGGGAAAAGGGAACCAATGCTCACAATCTTTAGTGGCTTCTTTGGTTTGTACTTCAACTTTTCAGACTGAGGTTTATTCACTCTTATCTCTGGGGTATTTTATACAGTTGTGGTTGCTACCTGGTTGCTACATGGCTAATTATAGAAGGCTATTTATGACAGGTATTTCTGGTTCAGTACAAGTGTTCCAGTCCTGTACAAGTGTTCAGATTCTGTACAAGTGTTCCAGTCCTGTACAAGTGTTCAGATTCTGTACAAGTGTTCAGGTCCTGTACAGATAAATATACTCTTTTCTGGCATATCTGGCTAATTATATAAGTTGTCATGACAAAGCAGTTCTAGATGTCCCCAGACATGTTTGACTATCTTTTGTGTGCCCATGACTATATTATATGGTTATTTATAATATTTTTAGTATAATTTCTGCTACTTGTCCTATCAGCCCCCCCTAAAGGATGGTCTGTCCTCAGACTATCCTTTAGTCATCATTCCAATATGCATAAGTATCCTCAGCATCAATATCTAAACCATCATCCTCATTGGCATCTGGGTCACTCCACTCTATGAGTTCTTCTTCTTCTATTGGATATAGGATTTCTATATGGTTGATGATGCTCAAGTAGATAGCTAGATTCATCCCTTATATATATATCATATAGAGAGAACTGTATCTGTACCAATGCTGTGATATTTCATTTATAGATAGTATATAGTCTATTAGCAGCAGTGGTGTACCTTTATGTCAGACCTGTGGTATTTCTGATATAGGTCTGTTCTGGAGCTGAGAGGTTCTGCAACTATTTATCAATTGCATAGTAGGCCTATAGTTGGTGGACTTGTAGGAGATGTCTGACCAAAGTGAGATTTTTTTGATGAATCTGAATTCACTAAAGGAAGTTTTTATAAGCTGGGTAGGGGAATTGAAAGTGACTGGAATGAGCTAAGGATGAGAGTCTGAAGGCACTGGTCAATCCTCTAATTCATTGTATAGAGAGAGGTATACCTTGAGACAGTTGATATATACTTGTGTTCTCAGGGTTCATCCATCCATACTTCTTAAATATGTAGATACTAGTTCCTCTGATGTTGTATACAAAATAAGATTCTTCTCATTTGGGCTCCAGTTTGGTAGCAAAGTTTATTTCAACCATACTTCTCCAAACTAGTACTTGATCTCCAATCTTGATTTTCTAATATTTCTGCTTCTGATAATATTACTTCTTTTATCTTTCTTGAACCTTGATTATCTAAACTTATGCTTAATTATGTAACTGTTCCATCTTCTTGAGGAGGTCTCCAAAGTTCTTATGGTCAGTAGTTCTGGTTTTCTTGGCAACATCATTTTGAATGGTTTTTGTTTAATTGAGGCAGTAGGGTTATTTCAAATTTCCCATATTATCTCAGATAAGCAGAGGTCTCAGTTGGTGGGATTGACTCAGATAAGTTCTTTCTTAATGGTCTGGTTCATTCATTCTGTCATACCATCAGTCTGAGGGTGGTATTATGATTTCTATTTGAGATGGATTTTGTAAATTCAAGTATAACTTATGATTATATTTTTGATAAATTCTGTGCCTCAATCAGAGATAAGTTCTTCTGAAGGTTCATATCTGAGTATGAGGCCATGGAGGAGATCTACAATAGTTGATTTTCATTGAGAAAGCTTTGGGCCACTTGGTCAGATATTATACAAATATAAGGATATACTTGTTCTTTCTTAGTATAACTGATAGAGGTCTAATTACATCTATTCCTCATCTCTGAAAGATGTTGTCCAGTGGTACAATTGGTTGTAGTGGTTCTTGATGGTTCTTCCTTCCTTGGTACTTCTGACAGGTATTACATTTCTTGAATATGTCCCAGACTTATGTTCTGTGGTTGGGCCAATGTTGAAATATTGTTCACAACTTTTCTTCTATATTTTATATCCTTGGTAGGCTTTCTGGTATTCTTTTCAAATGAGATCTTCCTGTACTTTAATGGTCAGAGGAGCTTCCTTTAGAGTATAGTATCTCAGTTCATCCTTCTTCTGGTTTATTGGGATTAATGGGAAAGTATATCAACATTATTGTAAGCTTTCTCTGCTTTGTGAATAATAGTGATTTTGTAATCCTGAAGGATAAGAATCCAGTGGGCTAGGATTCTGATGGATTCCTTATAGTTAAATAGCCATTTGAGAGCTATATGGTCAGTTATTAAGATGAATCTTTTTTTGATAAGATAATACTTGAACAGAGTAACTGCCCATATGACTATAAGACACTTTAGTTTGGTGCTACTATAGTTGGTTTGCTGCTGATTGGTTGCTCAGCTTGTATAAGCTATCATGTGGTACTGTTGATCAGGCCCTTCTTAGGCTAGAACTACTATAAGGCTATCTTTGGAGACATCTATATACAAGATGAATGACTTCTGTAGATTGGACCAAATAAGGATTAGTACTATGGTCATGCAGAGCTTGAGTTCTTCAAAGGCTTTCTCTTGTGATTCTGTCCATTAGGAAGGTACTTCTTTCTTGAGAAAGATTCAGATTGGGTCAGCAATTTGGGCAAAGTCTTTGATGAATCTTCTATAGTAAGATACTAATATTAGAAATGATAATATTTCCATTGAGGTCTTGAGTACTGGCCAATTGTTGATATTCTCAGTTTTCTTTGGATCTGTATGGGTTCTTTCTTTTGAAACTATAAATCTAAGGAATTCAAAATTCTGTTTTCCAAAGTAGTATTTTTTGGTATTACATCTCAGATAATTCTTGCAGGTGAGCTTAAATAATTCTTTTAGGTAAAGCAGGTATTCTTTGAAATTTGCTGAATAAATATTTGAATTATTCATATATACAATTAGAGAGTAGTGGATCAGTAGGCTATAGACTGAGTTCATCATTTCTGGAAGGTAGAAGGTGTATTGAAAAGTTCAAAGAGCATTCAGAGGTATTCAAACAGTTTTTCTAGAGCAAGAAAGACTGCCTTCTGATTGTCCTTGGGGTCTATGGAGATCTCATAGAATCCTGTAAAAAGGTTCATACTACTAAAGTATTTGGCATCTTGTAACTAGTCTAAGAGATCATTGATTCTGGGTAAAGAATAGATATCCTTTTCAGTGACTGAATTGAGTTTTCAATAGTCTATGCAGAGTTTCCATTCTCCTTTCTTTGGTATAATAAGTATAGGGCTAGCCCAAGAGCTAGAAGATGATCAGATGACTCTATTGTCTAAGTGTTCTTGAATATATTTCTTTTCAAATGTCTTTAGGTAATGGAGTATTCTGTAGAGTTTCTGCAGTATAGATGTTGTATTATCTATATTTATACTATGGTAGTATGATGGGTTGTATGGTAGATTGCCATAATTGGTAGTAAAGATATCTTGATATTTTATGAAGAGTTCTACTAGTTATTGTCATTGCTGAGATGTCAATTCTTCTTCAATATTGGTGGAAGGCTTCACTAACTCCTAGGTCACAGAGGGGTCTTTTTTTTCTTCTGAGACCTTTTTCTATTTTCTAATAAGTTTAGCTCATTGACTTCTCTGTGGGTTAGGTTGAGGAAGGGCACTAAATGTCCAATGATGGTTCCTTTTGACAAGATGATGCTTTCCCAGCTCTGGTTGGTTGCTTGGGAATGTATAGGATTTATCTTGTCAGGAAATGTATATCCTTCAATGTCCAGATTTGGGATATCTTTATTATATTCGAAAAAGAGGTTTCTGAAGTCAGATGGTATAAAGATTTTGAAGGTGGTTTGCTCTCCAGGCTCCAGGATAAGGTTCTTGTGACTGGCAATATACTTGCTGAGGAGCATTCTTCTTGAGATAGTTGATCTAAAGGAGATATACTTCCTTTTCATCTGAGCTTTCAAATTCTTCAGTTTGCCTTGTTTCTTTAGTCAGTTTGGAGACTTCTTGTAATTGTGGGGTCTTGACTTTCATGAAGACTGCTTGAGCAATCTTCTGTCCTCTAAGAATTCAGTACCATTCTATATCACTATTATGCAAGATGATCTTGATTTTGCCTGTGTATCCTGGGTCAATGATTTCTCCTTCTACAGCTATACCTTGTCTGACAAGTCTGGACCTTGAGGTCAGTTGGATATAAGTTCCTTTGGGTGGCTACATGGCTAGTCTGGATCTGAACATCAGTGTTCTTCTAGATTTAATGGGTTTATTCTCCAGACTGTAGAGGTCATATCCTACATCTTCTTGGTAATCTTTGGTCGAGGGTTTGGCCTTTGGATATAGCAGAACATACTGGGCAATATTCTTGCTGAGTTCAGACTATCCTTGGGCTGAAGCTCCACTGGTAGAAAGTCTCCAAGCTCAGAGGTTAAGGTGTGGCCAATGGCTCCAGTAGAGGGATCTCGGAGATAATTGATTCTTCTTTTTTCTGTTGGGTCTAGGGCTTCTATAAAATTGGTGGCATCTTCTATCCATCCTTAGTAAGTTATATATAGTGCTCCCAATGAATTGAATTAAATTAAATTAGACCCAAATTCGATTTAATTCAAAAACTTTAAATTGAATTGATGTCTAATTTAATTCAAATCAAATTGAATCAAGGTCCGATTTGATGCAAATTTCAATTTGAACCTAAATTTTTAAAATTCAATAACTTGATGGAAAAATGTCCAAATTTAATAATCTTTGTTATACTGGATTCGCCTTATCAAAACAAATCCAACAAGATAAAATTTATTAAATTTTGACATATTTTTATCAATCTATTGCATTTCAAATTTTGACTTTCAATTTCAAATTGAATCAGACCTCAATTTGATTTGAAAAATCTCCAATTCAATTCAATTTGAATCACCCTCAATTCAATTTGATTCCAATTGATTTTATTCATTTGGAAGCACTAGTTGTATGTCTAATGAGAGCTAGGATATCTTCTCCCAAATTATAGATCTTGAGAATCCTTCTTCCTTTCTTGGTCTGGCTTTTTTAGATCTGGGTTCTGTTGTCTCCTCTCTTTAAAGTATGGACTACAACATCCTGACTGAGGTGAATCTTCTGGTGTCTGCAGTCTCAGCAGTCTGAGTGTCTTCAATGATTGCAATATTCAATTGCTCAAAAATGCTATTCCCAGTTATTAATCTCTTATTGTCTTGGGAATTGGTATCCATCTTGGTCATAGATTGGGGAAAGAGTGCCAAAAGGTATACTTCTGTTCAGATAAAGAGACCTTATTCTCTAAATCGACTTTGCAACCTTGTAGTGACTTCTTGAAAGGTAGTTAACTATGTAACAGTAGTGGAGAGTTCTAATCTTTGAGGTCTCTGTCTTTTTTATTGATGCAGGAGGTGACACTAGTAGTAATAGTCTCAGAGAGAATAGAAGACCATTTGATATAAATATCTTTCTAGTCAAAAGGCTCTCTCTTAGTATATTTTTTACTTTGAAATAATGGAGATTATACTGAGTCCTTCTTCAACATTCCAGGAGTCATTATTTTCTGGTAGTATCTAGTGAGAGTCATCCCAGAGAATGATTTTGAGAACCTCTTCTTCTTTAGGTACTTCTTGTTCAGGAATCTTCTGTTTAGGGGTTTCTTCTTCCTCAGATGATTCTTGACTCCAGATTGCTTATACTTCTGCAGCTTTGGCTGCAGGCATCTCTGGAACATGTCTACATTTCTTCTTCCTTCTTCTGTACTCAGGACAGACTATGCCAGATAAATTCCTTGTCTCAATAATCTTAGAGGAGTGCTCAGGGCACTTGTGTCTCTTGAGGCAGATTTGATCTGTCCTACAATGACTCTGATTAGTATTTCTGACCTATATATTATCTTCTGGCCTGTCATCTACTAGGTTGATTTGGGGATTAAGACTAGGATCATTTATATCTTAGGATTCTTCTTCTTCTTCTGTGGTAGACTCTTCACTGCTGGTATATTCTTCCTGGATAGTGATCTTCTTCTTCTTCTTTGATTGCTCATAACTAGTTATCTTAACTCTGTACTTCTTATCTTAGTAATCAAATTTAAGTACTTATTAGCTGATATCAATAACTATATTCATTTTCTTCATCCAGTTGGTGCCAAGGATCACTTTATAGGTGATAGCTTCAGTAATAATAGCTTTTACAATAGAAAATTGAATATGTCCCAGAGAGATGGTAATATTTTATACTTTGCCAAGGGGTTGAGTTCAGGCTCTATCTGCAACTATGAAGCTGAGGTTGGATGATCCATCAATAGACCATTGGAGGGTATCCAGAAATTATTTAGCAATGATACAGATAGCTACTTCTATATCTATGAGAATGTTTACCTTTTGTCCTTCAATATCTCTATATAGGTAGGTACTGATATGTCTCTCTGCAACTTAAATAGAGATGGGAGCTAGTTCTTGCTATGGGATTGGAATTCAGCCAGTACTAGACCTAGTGGTTCTCAGCAGCTTATTTCAGACTTCAGTTACAGGAACTGCAGGAGAGAAACTTTCATCTTGACTTCTTGAATCTTTTGCCAGGCTTCATTGTAGATATCTCTGAACATGGTCTTCAGGGTGTACTTCTTTTGGACTTTAGGGCAGTAGGTTTCTGTCTTCTTGCTCCATTTCTTCATCTTCTGGGGATAGCTTATTTGTTTCAGAAACAAAAGATGAGGGGAACTAGGGAGCTATTTCTACTTGTCTCTCTTTATGCTTTATCTTTCTTCTGAATTCTTCTGCTAATTTCTGGATGGTCTTTCTATGAGTCTCTTTCTTTTCTCTACTTGGTAAACTATCTTTCTAATAATGATCTTAGCTGGGTACAAGTCCATATTACTATAGTCTTCACTGTTGCTTTCTTCTTCAAAGTCTTTGATATAGTGGGCTTCAGTCTTCTTATACTGAGTTTTGTTTCTTCAATTTGGTAGTTCTAAGTCCCTTTGATTACTTCTCTTATCATTACATTCAGTGGCATAGTGTCTGAATTGTTTACAGTAGAAGTACTGAACTTAGACTCTGTCTTGGATAGAGTATCTTCTTTCTTTTTGCTGGTAGCTCCTATTATCTCTGAGTGGATAACCTTGGTTACTTTGTGGTGTATACCCTCTGTTATCTTATGGATAGCTCTGATTTTTACATATGGTGAGTTTTTCAATCTATCCAACTAATCTATTTAACTTAGAGCTGAGATTTTGGATTTTGTTCCTATTCTTCTTCCATTCTTTGGCTGGCTTTCTTTTCTCAGCTCTTTCTTGTCCTTGGAGGAGTCCTTGTAGGGCTTTGACCAGGATGTCTTCTTTGTCATCCTTCTTATTATGGTTACTCCCTATCTAATATTGAAAAATCCTTGAGCTATATCTATTTTT
>RBNI01002410.1:0-18610 GCA_003990745.1 Jimgerdemannia flammicorona | reverse complement strand
TTTTTTTCAATTTTATAGTTTTTTGAACTTTACTATTTATTAACAGTCTATTAAAGATAATTACAGTACCCCATCCTACTACCCAATCCCCCTAGAGGACCTCTCCCCTCCTATATCTTTATACTTGAATACCACCTTACCACTTACTACTTTAACCCTCCTCTCACTCTACCCACAAATTTTCTCTATCAAACAATGCTGACAATCTCTCTGCAGATCTCATCTCAGTCACTAATCTGTTAAGACATCTACCATTAATCCTTCCTACCTCATTAGCTATTCTTTCAAACCTAAATATCTCTCTTTCTCAAAAACAAATAGCTAGTATCCAGCTAGCCCCACCTATATAGCTAAAATCTAATCCAAAGTGAGCTACTTATTTCTAACCCCCCTCCCATACCATAACTATAGCCTCGCTACATAACTATAGCCTTGCTATATAACTGCAGCCTTACTATATAAATGTAGTCTTACTGTATAACTATAGCTCTATCATATAACTATAGCCTTGTCATATAACTATAGTCTTACTACATAATTATAGTCTTGTTATATATTATAGTCTTACTGTATAACTATAGTCTTACTATATAATCATAAGCAAGTAAACAATAAATAAGTGAGCAATAATAAAAAGAGAAAATGATAAGCAATAATAAGATAAAAAAACAATAGATAGGTAAATGACAAACTATAAACATAACTGCAGTCTTACTGTATAACTATAGCCTCTCTTATTAAAGAGTATAACTACAGTCTCACTGCATAACTATAGTCTTATCTCATAACTATAGCCTGGCCATAAGTGAATAATAAACAAGTGATGAGCAATAATATGATAAGTAATAATAAGACAGGAAAACAATGAGCAGATAAATAGTAAACTATAACTATAATCTTGTTATATAACTATAACCTCACTGTATAACTATAACCTTACTATATACTATATATAAGTAAGTGAATAATAATAGGTGATAAACAATAAGTAATAATAAGAGAGTGAATAATAGATAATAATAAGATAGAAAAATAATAAGCAGATAAATGGCAAACTATAACTATAGTCTCTAAGTAAGCAAATAATGAACAGATAACAAATAATGAGTAATAATAAGGGAGCAAATGATGAGTAATAATAAGACAGAAAAACAAACTATAGTCTTGCTATAACTATAGCTATAGCCTTAGTAAAAAATAAGTAGATAAATGGTAAACCATAAGTAGCCTTACTATATAACTATAGTCTTACTGCATAACTATAGCCTCACCATATAATAATAAGTCAGTGAATGATGAGCCAGTAAATAGTATGAATATAGTGAGCATAAATATAGTAAATATAAATATAGTAGATATGACATAAATACAGTGAGTATAAATATAATGAGTATAAATACAGTGGGTAGCTTTTATGGAATGAAGGTCTCAGTGATATATCAGAGACTAGCTGTAAGAGGTCTGCCTCTAGGAAGAATGGATATGTGACAGTATAGATTGAGAGGCAGAGCCCTCTCTAGACCTGTAAAGCCACCCTTTGAATGCTGGCAAAAGAGCAACAGAATGAGTAGCAAGGTATGTTAGAAAGTATAGTAAAGTATGGTATTGAAATGAGCAATAAGGTATATTGAAAAGTATGGCAAAGTATGATATTGAAATGAGTGGTAAGGTGAGATATTAGAATGAGCAACAAGATGAGACTTTAGAATAAGTAATAAGGTGAGGTGCATTGGAAATGAGCAGTGAGGCAGAGAGATTTTATCTTTCAGACTAACTTTTGAAAGCTAGATAGAGGGTACAAGGAATGATAAGAAGTTGAAAAAAAAGTATAGAGAAGAGTAAGACAGGGTTCAGTATAACAAAGCAATAGAATGAGTGATGAGACATATTGGAAAGCATAGCAAAGTATGGTATTGGAATGAGTGGCAAGGCTTTGGAATAAGCACAAGACTTTGAAATAAGTAGTAAGATTTTAGAATAAGTGGTAAGGCTTTGAAATAAGCAATAAGACTTTGGAATAAGCAGCAAGACTTTGGAATAAGTGGCAAGACTTTTGAATGAGTGATGAGATAAGATATTGGGAGTGAGATATAATAAAATAAGTGGGTATCAAAAAGACAACTCACAGAGCTTATATATATCTTTGGCTAGAGCTTATTTTTTTGCTATAGAAAAAATATATAGAAAAAATATATGTTTTTTTTTTTTTTTTATAGTTACTTGGATTCTGATATTTATTATCAGTCTATTAATAAGTTTACAGTATTTCCTCCTACTACTCGATCCCCATAGGGAAGTCTCTCCCCACCCCTCTCCTGAATAAAGACCACCTTCTCACTCACTACTCCAACCTTTCCTCCACTCTGTCTACAGATTTTCTCTACCAATCGATGTCTCTGATCACCCTGCAACCCCCAACCAAGCCACCAGCCTGTCAAGGTATCTTCCATAAGGCTATACCATTACAGCAGCCAGACCCCCAAGCCTAGCTTCCTCCTATCCTCAAAAACAAATAGCCAGTAGCTGGCCAGCCCCACCCATATGGCTAGAGCCCAGCCTAATGTGAGCTATTCCTTTTTCACCCCCCCCCACCAGTCTATCTCTCAAATCCTCCCACCTCTCCTACATACCACCTCCCCTGCATCTTACCTCCAAATGATCTCCAACAGTCTGCCAAAATTCACTAAGTACCTCACACTCTCCTAGCCAATATTTAGGTATCTGCACATATCCTCCTTCTATTTCTACATTATAGTATTTCTCACAGTTGAAGCAACCTCTCTCAATAAGGTGACCTGAGCAGTAGTTGAGCATTACATTCCTCCTCAGCATACACCACCAAGTCACCCAGTACTTTGGTGGTATCTATCTTCTCACTTCAGCACTTTAGGCCCAAACACCATACCAGGCCCAATCTTTACCAATTCTAATACCTTGCCAACCACTGGGCCACAGATCTTGGCCTGGTCCTCTCTGGTATTCTATCCCATCACTAATATTGAACTTGAGTAAGGGAATGCTGCCTAGCAGCACCCAGTCTCATCTCTATATCACCAGGTCTCAATCCACCTCTCTTTCATTTCTCTGCTAACAAATTCCAATACAGTATGCCCCCTCTGCCACCCCCTACCAGAAGTCTTTATATCACAATTGTTTAGTATTTCTAAGTCCAACTAAAGATAAGAGATCTCTAGTCAAGCCTCATGGCAAGGACCTCATCTCCCAGACCTTCTGCAGTAGGGGAACCCAATCTCCCCCTCTCAACTCTATAGCTCTCTTTAGCCACCATGCTCTCAAGCAGTGTAGCCTCTTTGGAAAGTCAACCAGCCCAAGTCTACCACTTGCCACTGGTAAGGACAAGACCTCTCAGCTAATCTGACTCTTCCTTCTAGCCCAAATCCATCCCTTGGTCAGCTTCATCAATCTCTTCACTACCTAGGCTGAAAAGTCCAGATGATAAGTTAGATACCACAACTTTGGTAACCAGTAGATGTTCAAAATCAAGACATACCCTACCAGGGACAATTGATAGCCCCCCTAACTCCATAGGACCTCTCCCCAGATTCCAATCTGCTACTCTCACCAAAGCTTGGATAGAACTGACTCATATACTGATAGATAGATATCCAAGTACCATACTACCTCACCAGCAGGGATGATCATTCCAATAACCTCCTCTCCTACCAGACTATTGCCTAATACCATCATTTCACACTTATGCCAATTGAGCTTTGCCCCAGAGTTCTCCTCATACTACTTTACTATCTTTTTGAGCTCCTCAACATCAGCAATCGATTTTAGTCTAACCACCATATCATCTGCAAAGACCCCTACTTTCCACCCAATATCAAAGATAGAGAGCCCTACTATCTTCCACCTAATTCTATTCATTAAGAGTTCCAGTGAAAGGGCATACAGAATGGAGGAAAATGGGTCTCCCTGGGGCACTCTCTTACCCAGGGGAAATGCTACCCCTCTATGTCCATTACATATGAGTGCAGCCCTACTCCCTTCCAGTAGGCTGATCATAGCTGACTAGAACTGACATGAAACCCCAGTCCTGTCCAAGACTTTCGCCAGCCAGACTCACCTCACCCGGTCATAAGCCTTCTCTTGGTCCAAAAAGACCAGGCACTCATCCAATCCACAAGCTTGCACCCCTTCAATAATGCTATGTACCCAGGCTGTGCTATCTCTAATGAGCTGGCCTCCTACAAAGCCCCTCTGCTCAATGTCCAAGACTTGCTGGACTACCTTTTGTAGTCTTATGACCACTATCTTAGTAACCAACTTTCTGTCTATATCTAGTAATATAATTGGTTACCAGTTCTTTCAGTCCTCTCACCTTCCTTTGTTCTTATAAAGCAATATCACCAACCCCAGATCCTGTTCTCTCACCCATTTTTCTATCTGTAGAATAAAATCACACAGTGCCATTATCTCACCCAGTTCCCAACCATCTTCTTCCAGAAGTCCCAGGGCAAACCATCCTCCCCAGATGCCATACCCATCAATGTCACAGCAAGAACCTGGTGGATCTCCTCTTCTTATATGGGCAGCACCAAGTCTCCCACCCCATCTACTCGCAGGGAGTGCCAATCCTCCAATGTATGGCCAATAGCATCAGCATCCACCCCACCCTCCTTCTCACTCCACAAATCACTCCAATGCTCCTTTAAAGATCTAAGAATGTTATATATACCATGTACCAGTATACCATCAGAGTCAAGCACCCCCTCTTACCTCTGTTGCACCCTTCTTATCTAAAGAGCTCTCATGAGATACTTTGAGGGTCTCTCTCCTTCTTCCAAACTTTACCAGTAAAGCCTCGCCACCAAGCTTTGCACCTTTGCCTCTTCTTCCTTCTGCAATATCTGTTGTAGTTTACTAACCTCTTTTTTCACTCTCTTTGATCTCTAATTCTCCTCCCCCTCCAATATCACTAGCCTTGCCCAATCCTCCAAGAGTCTAGACAGTCTACTAGAAGCCCATCTCATCCATCACCTCTGCTGTTTCCCAGCCTCCTTGCCAGCCTCACTCTAGTAGGTCCTGGCTATCTCTTTTATCTGTATCTACCGAATACCAACTGGGACACCTTCTTGTCTCTAGCACTCTACCCTCAGTTGAATGTCTACAGCCCACTCATCTCACCAGGTCTTATTATCTAATAAGGAGGAATTGAGGTGCTAATGTCCAGGCCCATCTCCACTCTCTCCAAATTGCCCCTGTCCTAAAAGCCCCCAATGATCTGACCAAGGATATCATTCTATCTCCAGTGACTTCCAAACATTGAAGTCCCAGTAGCTGGCCATCAGAATCTAATCAATTCTTGTCCCTAAGCCCCCTGCCCAATATGTATAGACCCTCCTATCCCCCCAGTACTCCCTACCTACATCTACCAGAGTACTCAGCCTTTCTACTTCCTCCCATGCTGCCAGTCCTCCACTCTGACCCTCAGCTCCCCATCCTCTATCTATTCTGTTCAACAGTATATCTCAGACCATATTGTAGTCTCTACCCAACATATCCACCCCAGTCTCTGTAAGGATTCCACTCTCCTGAAGGCCCTTCACCCAATCCACATGCTCACCCCATACTATGGAGCAGTAACAAGAGCCCACTGTGACCAGCTCCCATCCTGAACATATCCACTCACCCCAGACCAATCTATCCCCCCAGCTCTGCATATCCCTTATCTCCCCTCTGCCTTTCCATACCAGAATCCCAACCTTGCCTTTCCAAACCACCTCACCTCTCCATTCCTTTGTCCATTCTAGTCTATCTAAATTATCTTCACATCTGACATCCTGCAAGAGGAAGAGATCAGCCTCCAATCCCTTCAGCCAAGTAAAAATGTTCCTGTATTGATAAGCACTCCATAACCCATTCACATTCAAAGAAAAAATGTTGGTTATACTATTCATAATGAAGTATGGTGTATTAATCTAGTCCATTCCTACTGCTCTATATTCATCTCTTCCTGTATCAAGTCTAGATTATGTTCTGCAGTCACTGCCTTCTCCTCAGTCCACTGAGCCTCCAATCCTGCCAACAGCTCATTCATCTCCCTATCTGCCTTTTCCTCAAACTTCTCATGATACTCCAGGCAGGCCTCCTACCAGAGCTGCAATCTATGTCACTTGGCCCAATAGTATTTGGCCCTCTCACCAGCAACCCCTGCTAGCTCAGCCTCCTGCTCCTTATCTATTTCATCCCTTCCTTCTCCAGATATACTGCAAGGATCTCCACCTTCAATGCCAACTCTACACCATCTCTCTGCAGGACCCATGCCCAATGCTCATTACTCATAACTCTCAAGTCCACCTCTCCCAGCTCTTCAGCCACCAGGTTATTTATCATTCTACACATCCAAAGTAGGTTTCCTACCTCCTTCCCTCTCAGGGTTGCTGGTCTTCCACCATCCAACATTGTGGTATCAGCCCTGGTACTTATAGCCTCATCCCACACCTCCAGGATATCCACCAGTTCCTCCTCTCCAACCATCTCCACCTATTCCCCATTCACCACCTCTGGAACTCCAAATTGCACTCATTGGGCCCCCCTCATCAGTATATCCTCCCCCACTCTACTCTGGAAAGCCAGACCTCTCCTGATAAGCAGAGTAGGAGTAGGCAATCCCTCCCAGTCTTCTTTCCAGATCTCGAACATACCATCAGTATACGGGTCACTGCTGGCTACTTTCCTGTCATCTCCTGATCCTTTCTCCATACTCTTACTATCTTCACTAGCCCAGACACTTGCTTTGGCACTCCCCATTTCCACCATTTCACCTGCCTCCTTTTGTAGTCAACTTTCCATCTTGGCCAGTAGCTCTTTCTGATGTTTACACCCCTGAGCTTTTTCCCATTGCTCCTTATCTACTCTAATCCACTTCCCATCCACTACCTCTAAGTGTATTGACTTCTCAAAAGCCTTCTAAGTCTTTGTCTGCCACTTCACTGCTCAACTCAGTTCTTTTAATGCCTCCAGTAAGTCTTCTTTCTCCTCCTCACTCCCTTTCACCCTTGTTACCTTGCACAAGATTGCCCCCCAGACTATCCCTGAAGGCCAGTCCCTTGCCTTCTCAGTAGCTTCTTTTCCTGTCAGCCGAATTCTCACATCCACATCTCCCATCCTGAGTGAGGTCTCCTCCCAGACTCTGAACCCGATATTCACCACCTCTCTATACTCCACCATGACCTCCTCGACTCTTCTTCTTATCTCCACCACCATTACTGTGGGCACTCCTTTCATCAGCAGTTAGACCACTCTGAGGTCTCATTTCAGGCAGCATGCCATCAGGATATACCTCTCCAACTATCAATCTAACCTTCAGCACTTCCTCCAGAGGCTCAGCCTTCTCAAAACCCACCTCTACTTCCTCCAATCTCTTTAGGAACTTTATATATACTGCTTCAGTCATTTGCTTAGTAATAAGCTCCAGCACTATTTTTGCCATCACTGCTAGGCCCCGGAAGCACAATGTTACCATAAACACTAAGATTGATTTCTTGAGTAACAGAGCCACCGCCAGGCCCATTATACCATCTACCAGATCTCCTTGCCTTCTAAGCCTCAATTGTTCAGTCATACTATCAGCAGTCACATCTGGATTTTTTTCCAAATTGGCAGTTCCATCACTATCAGCCATCATGTTCTCCTCAGCCACTACTCTCTCAGCTCCACTATCTTTACCACTAAGAGCTACTCCCCTGCAAATAGCTGTCTTCTCCATCTCCTTGCCTTTCCTCAGCCAACCCTCTAGCCCAGTCATCTGCTATCTCTCCTTCATTATCTCCACAAAGCTCACTCTCCCAGACTCCTGTCCTCTACTGCTGCCCCCTCTCTCTTCTTATCCTTCTGCCAACAACTCCCTCATACCTCTCTCCAGACCAGGACCTCTCCCCACCTACTGTCAGTCAAATGTGCTAAGGCTGCCCTACCTGGTACACACTCCAGATTGCTTGCTATTTGCTATTGCCTTAGTATCTTTCTCTAATAAATGACTTGAAAGTATATTGAAAAGTATGTATAATATGAATAATAGCTAAGAAAGGTAATTGTTGAGGATGGAAAATATATATATATATATATATATATATATATATATAGATAAAAGACACTCTGTATATATTATAAATTCTGCCATACTTAATTATATCATAACTATAATACTTGTGGCTTATGACAGCTTATAACTTATAGCTTATAGAGATAATAATTAATTAAAAATAAAAATAAAATAAATAAATTAGAAATACATATTTTATATATTGCAAATCAATATAGCTTACTATTATTATTTAAAAATTAAAAACAAATATCTTTTTATTGATAAAGTTATAAAGTATTGAATTTTTTTACATGTAAATTTATCTATATTACAAATTAAGATTAAAGTTAGAAAATAAAAATCATTTTAAATAAATTAAATAATAGTCCAAAAAAATATTATATAAAATATTATATATTTATTATTATAATTTAAAATTTTAAGATAAATATCTTTAGTATTAATAGATATATAAATTTTGTAAAATTATAATTTTTTTATAGACAAATTTACCTACATATACTTACAGTCTAAAGGATAAGTAATAGTATTATAAGTTGTAGAGTTTTAGTAAGCTAGCAGCTATAGTTTATTTTATTTATACTTGGGTGATAGAGTTGTCAATTTGATTTTAAGAGTTATCTGGAGGTATAGGTTATGTTTTTTAATCTCTTTATTATAATTAAAATAATCAGGTATAAATATAGATTAGTACTTATACCAGTGGTCATTATTTAAATAGGTCTCATAGGTGATTATAAACTATTGTAAGTTCATTAGCAAGATCAGTAGAGTAATCAGGACTGGCAGAAATCCTTAGCTAGAGGTTATATTGATATCAGAGAGATTATTGTCTTCTGCTTTACTATTATTAAATTGAATTATATTGTAGATGTTCTTTATAGTATATCCAACTTAGGGCATTTGCAAAATATGGTCATCAGAATATAGAAAGGATCTATCTGTAGTTTTAATATACTCAATATACTTATAATTGAGTTCTTATATAATATCATCAATTTGGCTATAAGATAGGGTAGTAATCATTTCAGTAATAGTAACTTAGAGATAAAGAATAAAGATACTGTATTTATAAAAGAGTTCTCAATGTTTGTAAGTAATGAGTTTCTGGTATTGAGACATCTGGGTAATGTCTGTATCATAGTAATATTCAACTATATCTTCTAGAAGGTAGCCAATCTGATAGTAGCTTGAGATTTGTCTGATTTAGTGAACTTTACTAAGTATATTTATGGGTCTCTATGAAGTAGAGAAGTACTAAACTATGGATATTTATGAGAGGTAGAGGAGGTGTAGCTCAGTTGATAATAGTATTTCAAATATCAGTACAGATATAGTTGTAGATCTCAGTAGTTATATTTGTATATATATTCAAGAGTTATAATTGTTTATTCAGTTTGTTATAGTTCTTTATTTTGACATATTTGTATTTTCAGTATATATACTTTCAATTCTAATTGGTAAGATTTCATTTGTATAAATCTTGTATTCTGTAACTTTGAGTTGACTCAGCTTTGTATTTTATAACTTTGGTTTGACTTAGTTTTTTTTTTTTTTTTTTTTTTTTTTTTTTTTTTTTTTTTTTTTTTTTTTTTTTTTTTTTTTTTTTTTTTTTTTTTTTTTTTTTTTTTTTTTTTTTTTTTTTTTTAGTCTTAAGGACTATATCTTTTATTAATACCCCAATCTAATTTCATAATATTACACTGATCCCCACTTCTATCCAATCTCCCTGGAGAGTCTACTCTTTAGTCTGTTTTAATAGAAAACTACTATCCTATTGACCATCTCTATCTACCTACTACTTTACTTACAGATTATCTCTACTAGTTGGTGATAGTACCCACTCTTGAGGCCCCATCCTATCTACTACTCTGATATAATATTCTTTATCAATTCTCATCTCAGCTACCTTTTCTTCTTGCTTGACTACTGTCTCTTCTCAAATATATAAAACCAATAGCCAGCTAATCTCATCTATACTACTAATATCTATCCTAAAGTAAGTCATTCATTACCTATACTCCCCATCAATCTCTCTCTCTGTAAGCACACAACCTCCAAGCCACCAAAATCACACATCACTCTCTGAACAAATCTGGAAATCATCTGTAAGATCATGAAGCTGAGTCAAACTGAAGTTATAGCATACAAAGCTAAGTTAATATGAAGTCACAGAATATAAGACTTACACAAATGAGATCTTACCAATTAGGACCAAATACATATACTGAGCACCAAGACACATTGATACAGAGAACTAAAATAAACAATAACTATAACTTCTAAATATATACAAATATGATCACTGAGATCTATAACTGCATCTATACTGATATTTAGAATACTATTGTCAACTAAGCCATGCCCCCTCTGCCCTTTATGAATATCCATAGCTTAGTACTTCTCTACTTCATAGAAGCCTAATAGAATGCCCTGAACATGCTTAGCAAGGTCCACCGAATTAGACAAATCTCAAGCTACTACTAGATCAGCTGCCTCCTAGAAGACATGGTTGAATACCACTATGATATAGATATTACTCAGATGTCCTAACACCAGAAACTCATTGTCCGCAAACATTAAGAACTCTTTTATGAGTATAGCACCTTTATTCCCTGCCTCTGAGTTACTACTAGTGAAATTGTTGCTACTCTGTTCTATGGCCAAATCAATGATATGATACAAGAACTCAACCATAAGTATCTCGAGTATATTCAGACCATAGACAGAACCTTCCCACATCCTGACAACCATATCTTGCAAATACCTCAAGTTGGATATACTATAAAGGATATCTATGATATAATTCAATTTGACAAAGATAAAGCAGAAGATAATAATCCCTCTGATGCCAACATGACCTCAAGCCAAGGATCTCTGCCAACCCTAATCACACCATCAATCTTGCTGATAAACTTACAGCAGTTTATAACTACCTATGAGACCTATTGGGACAATGACCACTGGTATAAATACTAACTCACATTTACCCCTGATTACTTTAACTACAATGAAGAGACAGGAGAACACAATCTGTATCTTTAGATAACTCTCGAGATTGAACCAACAACTCTGCCACCCAAGTACGAGTAATATGAACTATAGCTACTAGCTTATTATAACTCTGTAATCCATAGTACTATAACCTATAGAAGGTATACAGATAGCGAATCTGATAAAAGCAAAGATAATGCGCCACTCTTTTGCCTACCAACTTCATACCCAGCATATGAGACAGATGATGCTATCCTGTGGGATAGTGATGAAGTCTCGATATATTACTACCTTAGTAAATAGAGAGAAGTAATCTGTGAACTACTCTTCCTAGATGACTACTTCATCAGAGATGATGTTATCAATGGTGATATCATCAAAGGCTATCCAGATAGCATCTAAATCTATAAATAGCTTAGCAGTCATAGTATAGTTAGATTAGCCTTATACAATATAACTATATTCTGACTTAGCAAGGTACTAAATGCTATATCCATATCTAGTATAGTCTAGATAGCCCCTCACTAGTATAAATACCCCCTCCCCCAGACCTCAGAATACCAGATCTGAACAATCCAAACACAACTCCTGAACACTTCCTCACAATATCTCTTCACACAACTACTCTTAGTATAGTAATATCATGAATAGTGAATAAACCTATTTAATAACCCACAAACCACTTTTAAGTAAATCTGTTCCCCATTAGGTCTCACTCTTAACTCTATCATAAAACTTCCTAATTGGGTATTGTCTGCAGTGATACACCAATTCAACTAAACTGGTCTTAGTTTCTTAAACTTTTTGAAATACAGAAAATCCTGAACATCCAGAACTAGTCTAAAAAAGAACTTTGAGACATCAACCCAATCTTAAAATCAATAAGTATAGAGGATGTACTCTATATGAAATTGATCTTGATCTTAAGAAAACAGTCTTCCAGAATATTTAGAACTTCCAGACAACTCTTTCAGAACTATGTAATGGTTATCCTAAAAAGCAATCCTCTTATACTCTTAGATCCTCTCAACAATCTCTCTCTCCATCTGCCCTTCTTTTAATACTAAGTCAATCTCCTATTACTATCTAAAATTAGTTTAACTTAGCTTTATAATCTTATATATAATTTCTAAATTTATTTTGAAAGTAATATATGATTTCAGTGACTTAGAAATTTTAATATTGAATAAAAGAATAGAGTAATATAGATTTCTAAACATTAGCTAAAAGAGTGTAAACTTTTAAAAATTAACTAAAATTATAACCTTTTAGAGAAATAAAAGATGAAAAATAAAATAATCTCCAATAAAAACTAATAAGAAGAGTTAAAAATAAGTAATTAACTTTTAAATAAACTCTAACTATTTAGATTAAGCTTACCAGATATTAGCTTTATATATTTAAGAATAATTAATATTTGATACTTGGGGTACAAGTTATAAAGTAGAAATAATTATTACTAAACATTCTAAATGATTGATAGTGAGAATAGAAACCTAGAGAAAAAATCTGTAAAAGACTTATAAAATGTATTTGCAGAAAGAGTAAAAAAAGAATTAGAGTTACTAGGGGGTTAGTAACTCTCCTGAAAGATAAAGAGAAGAAAAAAGACATGCTCTTTTCTCCACTATCTTACCAGTTACAAGATTTGGTAAGCAACCTTTCGAGTCCCCTATTCTCTATTATTACCCCCTCTATCTTGGGTTAGTTTGCTGTGCCTATATGGGCATGGTGGGAGGAAGGCAATGGTGTTGAGTTACCCCTTTATTGGTATCAGATCAGTGTCTTCTCTACTTTTTCGTAGTTTTTAGTATCTTCAGCTATATCTGGAGTGCATTCATTTTGGTGCAGCACCTTCTTCCTTTTACTATTGCCAACAAGGTGCTATCTCAGTATATCTCAGGCTATATAGAGAGTTGGCCAACCTTGGGCATCAAGTGCTCAGTGTAGGTTATCTGCAGGTCCTCGGTGCCTATAGTGGAGCCCTCTGGCTTTGGCAAGCTTCCTGGCAAGTGTGGTTCTAGTATAGGTGACTGTTTTTTGGGTGTTGTTGAGATGGGAGGGGAGATGGCCATCACAGATAGGAGGATAGACGATTACGGTGAACCAGTGAGATACCAGACTGGGAGTGGTCATCGGGGCTGGGGCGGACAATATTTCAGTGAGGCCTTTTGATTGGCTGGTGGAGAGTAGGGTGGTATAGGGACCAGTATTCTAGCTGTACCCAACTGGAACCAGAAGCTGATGTAGCAATGTGATCAAGGCCTGCAGGCTTGGGAAGTGGGATCTTCCTCATTTGGCAGTACCCAACTGAAACCGGGAGCTGACATGATAACATAATCAAGGCCCACAGGCTCAGGGAGTAGGAGTGGGGTCTCTTCAGGCCCTAGCTTATATGTAAGTCCTTTGAGGAAGATTCTACGTATAAGTCCTTTACTCATCCACTTTGAATCTACTTTACTCTCTATTGTTAGTTGGGGGGTTTTTTCTTTACCTCAGACTTTCTTTTGAAGTTTGGAGGGCTATTCTTTATTCAGTCCCAGCACTACTAGATCCAATACATAGATGTACTCTCACGTATAAATAATGATCCAGCCCTGGTAAGCAAACAAATCTAGTCTATATTATAGAAATCAACGTAACCAATATTCAACAGACATAGCTAAAGCAATGAAACTGCTGAACAGTTTAGTAGCCTAAATTAATGAGGAGATATTGTTCAATGGGTGATGGGAGAGGGTTTTGACCTATATAGTCTAGGTTCTCTTCCAATAAAAATCCGCGGAACTATGAGTCTGTAAAAAAAAAAAAAAAAAAAAAAAAAAAAAAAAAAAAAAAAAAAAAAAAAAAAAAAAAAGAGAAGAAAAAAGAAAAAACTCCATATGAGATTAAGTAAAGAGTACATTTATACCTTTGTATTAATATAACATTGATTGAATGGTAATAAAGTTGGAATCCAAGTGACTATAAAAAAAAAAAAAAATGAATCGGTTTAACAGTTTTTCTTAATTTGTCTCTTTAAAACCTCTTCTCTGTTCCTGCACACTTAATGCCATCGACCCTTAAAGCATGTTTTTGAGAGTCGGTGATCTGGTGGTTCCCCTGTTCATATACATCTGAGATACCGGCACGCCCCCACAAATGACTCCACACTTCTCACTCATTTGCTTCAATTGCCTCAATGCGTTTCATCATATGGTCAAGTTGGACCTGAGGTATCACGCCCCGGCTGCCGAACAGACGGGCGAGCGCGCGAAGTGGGATGGAGGGAACGGAGCCCGACCATATGGTATATGTCATAAACCAATGACCCCAGCCGGTCTGAAGAGTTGTAAAGATTGCCGGGAAGGAGGATCTATTGGTGTCGAACAAAATTTTCACGCAAATGGGTAAGAAATTCGCAGCAACTTGAGCCGAATACGAACACGCAAAATCATGCTCTTACTTAAACTTCATTAGCATGTACACCAGTTTGTCCACCATAGACGGATCGTGATCGCCGTGTACGAATCGATCCAGCAACAATTCGATCATAATCTTTTGCAGTTCGGCTACTTGGCCAGGCTCAATTGATTTTGCTGATCAATATCATTCGATAGTGTGAAGGTGTTGAAACGATACGAACGCCTGGCTCTACGGATATAGGAAACACAACATCAGATGACGTACCGATGGCGTCTTTATAATACGACAACAGGGGTTTCAGCGCGAGCTCCCGTGGGCTACAAGGGTCCAAAAGGAGGTAAGCGCGTGCGGATATGACCCAATCGTCGGATTCGGGATGTGTGGCGTGGAGGAATTCAAAAAGTAGTCTGGGCAGATCAAGATGCATGAGGTGTATATGTTACTACCAAGTTTATCGCTATGGTAGGGATGAAAGAAGCCATTGCCGCATTACAACTTACTTATGTGCGATCGGATTGGATGGGTTTGCATCGCGAAAGCGGATCATAATGTCCCGCGCGTCATTGTGATTGTGTTCGGCGAGAAGGAGCTGTGCAAAGCAGGACGTTGTGAATCAACTAATTATCGAACGATGAACAACAGGTAACAAGCATCGCGGCACGACTTACCTGTATATAGTGCCTGAGAAACAAATCGGTTGACATATCCAATTCAAACGCCCGAAGAAGATGATTCTTGGCTGTGCTAAGATTACGTATAGGGCGCGTGGTTTGCGAAATTTCTGCAAATTTATTTATTTTGTTACGCCGGCATAGAAGGAAGCAATCGGATATTTCAGTGAAAGTAAAAATACCAATAACGCTATAATTAATACCTTACCTGCTGATCCGTCAGTAGATTGATCATCGTCATCGTCATCATCATCCATCGATTCATCCTCTGTGTTGCTGCCAGCGGTCATCTCGGATTGCCAACGACGAATGGCCAACAACCCCATATATCCATGAAGATGGGCATTGGCATCATACGGGGATATCGCGATGTAGCTATAATTGGCACATGGGCACAGGCATTACAATAGGCATTGGTATATTTGTAGGCAAAGAATAAATTATTCGGATGATACGCACGTCTCAAGGGTGTCGTAGGCCTCTTTGTACAATTGAGATGATATCTGGTACCGTACAATCTCGACCAAGACGTCCTCTTTCTGCGGGACGTTCGATAAAATGTAAATAAAGCTACATGATTGGAGATCGCAAAAGTAGGTACAGTTTTCTTGAGACGTACGTGTGAAGGGCGTATGCGGTTGTGCACAACCTTCAAGAAGCGGAGGCAGTTATTGGAGTCATGGGCTACGTGTGTCAGGACATGGATGGCGACGGACCAAAAGTGGTGTGCTTCAGTCTCGCGACACTCACACAGCAAGTTCAGGGCCGTGGCAGAGGTGTGATAGTCGTACGCGACAAGGGCATTGGCGAGGGTCAGGCAGAGCTGGCGGTAACACGTTGTCCTCTCGCTTACGCGGCCGGAGGGATCTACTGTGGGGGAGAGGACAGAAGACATGGCTTGCTTAGCCACAAATGGTCCCATTTCAGATTATAATGTCTCCTTTTGTTTGTTTGATGCAGTGTTCCTTTGTGTTTGGCATTGCAATCTCGCCACTAAATGGCTTTTTGAAATAATATATATAAATATTCCTCAGCGAAATACCAAAGCACCAATAATTACTCAGGGACCAGCCCTTATAAAAGGATTGAGTCATGAAAAACTCAATACATCTCAGAAGGAGTTCCTCCCAGCCTCATAATCTGATGGAATTCTCTTGTTTCCTTTTTAGCTTACCAATTAGCTAACTAAAGTACCATCCGAAAGTATTATTTCCACGGCAGTCAGTACATAAGAAACTCCTTAACACTTTGCTGAAGCAAAAAAAAAATCAAGAAAAAAGCTTCTGTGGCTCCCAAAAAGGTTAGTATTGATAGTAGTGCCCGCCTCGTCAAAGCAAACTGCGGCGACTCAGTCACACCCAACGGCATAAAAGACTCAGGCATCTTCCATATCATGTTCCGCTGAGCCATTATTTCCGCAGACCAACTTTGCTGAACCTGTGCTAAGATAGGTGACGTATTCCTGCGGCGTACGAGATCTTGCAACACTGAGTACCCGGCTCTCACGGAATGGATGCCGATCCTCGTGATGTCGTCTGACATAGTCATTATAGCATAGAGTGGCCCAACAAAGTTACCATTATGTGGTTCCGCCGGATGGATACAAAGGGCACAAGCCGCTGTCAAAAGACCTGCATGACTGTTTTGAAAACCCCCTGCCCCCTGGAAATTCGTCGTTTGAAATGCTTGAAACGCAATATGCCACACAATGTCCTTCACCTCAGTAAAGATCAAGAAATTATAGTATAAAAGGAGCCTCATAAGTAGTGAATACAACTTCCCCGAGAAAAAAGAACCCAGCCCCTAGCTTGTCATAGATTAATGATTAATTCATCGATAGAGTAACCACCGTGTTAAGCCATTAGGCACAGTCTTGGTATTCCAAATATTCGAATATAAATAGGAGTTCAGTTCTCCGCAGCAATCGATACCTTGACCATTATCCATAGATATTTTTTTTTTTTTTGAAGACTGAACCAGGGTACTTGCGCCACTTCCTCGCCAAAAGGATCAAGTGTGACACCAACCATTCTTGCTTGTGCCGCCTGAACTTCCCACCCCTCCATCGACGGACCTAATGCCTGAATCCGACGACCCATCGTCCGACCCACCACCTCCCAAGAGTGCCACTGATCCCAAGAGTACTGATCCCAAGAGTGCTGCTGATCCCAAGAGTGCTACTGATCACAAGGGTATTGATCAGAAGCTTAAAAGCGCCAAACACAAACTCGAGGCCGTTCAAATATTCGACATGCTGGGAATGAGGTCTGACAAGGTGGACGATCCCGCGGTCGAAGTTTTCGGGAGTATTTTTATAAGCGGGTACGTTGTGAGTGCTTTCAAGAGAGGAGGTCTACGTTCGAGACCTTTGGCGAAGGTCATAAATCTGATAATTGTATGGCTTGTTACAAATAGATTCGAGGCCGCTCAGTCAAAGAAATTGATCCAGAAGGAGAAGATTAAGGTCGTAGTGTCGCTCGGTGACTTTTCAAAAGATGATACTGAAAAGGTAAAAAAAAAAAAAAAAAAAAAAAAAAAAAAAAACTGCCATGGCCAAAATGAAGGTGTCATATCCTAAACTGCCACTGACTCACATGTTCATTCCATTCCTTATAGCTAGGCATCGACAGGCATGAGGTCATTCATATTCAGGATGATAAAAGTGTTGACATTGTGAAGCATTTAGACACCGGCATAAAATGGATTGAAGAGGCACTAAAGGATAAAAAGAAGGTCCTCGTTCACTGGTGAGGATATTTAAATATAACGTTAGGATCACCTCTATATAGTCGATAAAGATGCCGTTGTTGATGATCCTTTACTCTTGCCAACAGCGAGGCCGGCATATCACGCAGCGTCACCCTAGTAACTGCCTATGCCATGAAGAACTTGTTTAGGGGGCAACCGGTCGATAAACCGCTCGAAAAAATCCGAGAAAAACGGCTTAAGGCAGAGTATGTAGCTTAACTCTCGTTTTACCAATTCCACGAAAGCCGTCTATCCCACACATCCTCACTATTGTTGTCATCACATTTTGGTAGGCCAAACTCGAGTTTCCGTGCTCAGCTGGACTTGTATGAGGATATGGGCTTAAAGTTTGATTCGAGTAACTCGACATACAAGAAGTTCCTGATTGATATCGAAGTTTTATGTGCGTCTTTTGTGTATATGTTGTGGAGGTGGGAATATTCCTATGATCATGGACTTATTGTCACACTCGCTTTTACAAAACAGTTGGCGGTTCTTTCAAAACGGACGATCTCGGAAAAGATCCGGAGAGTTCGAAGCCAGGGGAGCCAGAAAAGAATGCGGAGGAATATTTAATACGCTGCAAAAACTGCAAGTGAGTTTTCGTTTGTTTCTGTCTTTTTATGGAGAATTGTGTCAAATGGAGCGAGTGACGGCTGTATAGAGAGTTTTTTTTTGATATTTTATTTGTGGTAAGTCTTTGAGCTATTTTGGGATT
>RBNI01002409.1:0-18613 GCA_003990745.1 Jimgerdemannia flammicorona | reverse complement strand
TTTTTTTTAATGAACTCAATGTCCTGCAGATTTTTATTAGAAGGAAACCTAGACTATATAGGCCAAAACTCTCCCCCACCACCCATCAAGCACTGCCTCCCTATTAACCTAGGCTAACTATTATCCAGCAGCTCAACTATACTAGGTACAGTAGGGCCTATATTGGCCCACACCTCATTCTGTGCACTATACTCTCTCTACCACCAGGAAGAATCCAGTCATATGCCAATAACTGAAAGTGCATACCTGAGACCCCAATGTATATACAAGGCCATGCCTGAGCCAAATAGAATAGCCTCTGCCACCCCAAAGAGAATAACAGATAAAGAAAAACCCTCATCAAAGTACATCACAGTGGGTAGGGCCTGGTTCTTCTAGTTGAGATAAGTAAAGGACTTATACATGAGGTGAGAGGAGACCCCCAATACCCCACTACTCAAGCTTGCAGGTCTCAATCACATTGCTATATCAGTTCTTGGTTCCAGTTGAGTACAGCTAAGATACCTGAAATGGGTAGCCTCAGGCCCCCCAACCCCCCCCAATAACCAGGGCCCAACCCACTGAATTGCCAAAAGAAGCTGAGAGTAACACCTACCATCTAACCACTCCATACCAATCAAAAGGCCCCACCAAAGCAGCACCTGCCCCAGTCCCAACAACTGCCCCCAGCCTGGTACCCTACTGGTTCACCATTATTGCCCTTCCTCCTATCTGTGATGGCCATCTCTCTTTCTATCCTACAACATCTGAAAAGCAGTCACCTATACCAGAACTACACTCATTGAGAAGCTCGTCAAAGCCAGAGGGCCCCACCACAGGTACTGAGGACCTACAGGTAACCTATACTGAGCACTTGATGTCCAAGGTTGGCCAACTTCCTACATAGTCCATGATATACTGAGACAGTACCTTATTGGCAATGGTAAAAGAAAGAAGGCATCATATCAAAATGAATACACTCCAGATATAGCCAAAGATGGTCAAATATTAGAATTGTAATCAAAATAATGAAATTTCTCATTTTAATTTATAAAAAACAATACTTTACTCACTAGTACTGATAGAAAATATAGAAGTACCTATTTTTGAATAATATTTTTTAAACTTCTTCAAAGTCACTTCAATAGCTTTCTTTTGTCTTGAAAGAGATATATCTTCATTCTCTAATAAGTTTAGTAGGTCTTTAAGTTGATTAATTAAAAGATTGTACATCAGAATTATAGAATATATTGTTAGAAACTTTTGTCAAATAACTTCTTTTATATATTCATTAAAATGCTAAAGGAAAATAAAGAGTAAAAGTATAAAAAAAGATAAGTAAAGTAAAACTAAATCTGCAAAAATACTAATAAATATCTTTTTACTTACCTCTAAAACTTTAACAACTTTCCTCAATTTTGTTCACTCATTCTCTTCAATTACTATATCTTGTATATCTTTATCAATAGCAGCTATAGAATTTAGTACATATCTAAATTTTATATGTTTGAATAAGTTAAATTCTATTTTATAATATTATCATTAATAATCTATGTACTATAGCAAGTATTAGTACTTGTTCAATTATTACAAATATTGGGTTCCAATGTATACTAATTATAATAGAATAAATGACAAGTGATCATGTGACCTGGTGAGCAATGATGTCATCATATAAATGAAGTGTGACATACAATATTACAAATAACGAATGATGTGAATAATATGAAAAAAGATATCTAGCTTATTCCTGACAACCAGCACTACAGCAACTATTACCACAGCAGCTGATCATTATCTAGTAATTGAGATCCTGATCACAAAGTTGTTTTTGCCAAAAACCACCTGACAAAGGTCACAATTACAAACCTCATTATAGTTACCAAATTAGTTACTCATACTTAGTCAGAAATTGCAGACCAACTTATATAAATACTCCCCAGTTTTTCCATCTGAAATAAAGCAGTTTTAGTTCAGTCCTTGATACAAGAATCAAGTCCCCCATACATATATACATTTTTCTGAGTCTTAGTAATGATATCTAAGTGACTCTAGTATTTCTGACTAAACTCCAAAAGCCTAGCTAACTTCTGCCAGAACTGAGACTAGTATATAAATCTCCAAAGACTTAAGTAAACCCATTGAACCTGAATTCTAAGGTGAATTCAGTCTGTGCACAGCAAAGAACAAGACTCTTGAAAGATAGGGCAAACCAGAGAAAGACCTTTGAAATAGAAGGTACTGCTACTATAACTACTTATAAGTGAGTGCTTCTTCAAACTGAAGGCTTCTTGGTATACATTGTGTACTAAGTCCCTAAGTAATAGTCTTACTTCTCTAATTATCCAAAGGATAAGAGAGAGGTAGAAGTTAGAGTTATTACAACTTGGTAGCAGTGGATTACCAGCCAAGAAGGCATAAAGAACACACTCCTGAGAAGTTGGAACAAGACCAACCTTGGACAAGAGTAATCCCCAGAACCAACTGTGGATCCCCAAACCAGAGCCAGAGAAGCCCTTGTCATTAGGACCAGGTGGTACCAGGAAACTACAGACTCAGAGACCTACCAGCTTGTAATTGACCAGACTTATAAGAATCTATATCAGGCCTTTAGAACTTACCACCCAGGACTTAGGAATATAGTTAGCTGCCATAGGTTCTATGAACTTCTCCAAGGACACATTGGAACCACTAAGACCTCAGAATCTACTGCTGTAGCCATCCAGGATTTTCTAGATTATATTACACCCCCTGCTGCAAGAGAAGTAGCTGCCAAGTAGATTGCCTCTGATAGATATCATTATACCCCTACCAAGACCTCCCTCTACTATAGACTAGTTGTATACTATGCCTCTGCCATAACCAGATATGAGAATGAGCAAGCAGGCTGCCCATCCCCTACTGCTGAATAAGAAGCAGGCCCATCTACCTAGCCAGAGACTGATACATATCCTCTTTGAAGGACCTAGCCAGTATGAGGATGCACTATCTCATCAGAAAAGAGAGTCAGATGAAGACTCTACAGATTATCAGTCTGACAATAGCCAACTAGGAATAGCAGGCCTAGGAATTTACCAAGGAACTACAGGTCAAGAAGATCAGACCTCAGAACCAATCCAGCCACTTATACAGAGATTTGGTTTACCCTCTCTCACAGGACTCTTTGATCTGATATCTAGGAATCAAGTAACCCCAAGTTATACAGCACCACAACCCCACTAAGTAGAATAATCTTCAGAAGAATCTACCCCAACAGACCTACTACTAATAGTTAACACAATAGTAGATACCAGCATTGTAGCACTAACTACCCAACTAGCAGTACTAGCAGAGATAGTAGAACAGATTGCTGAACATAACAAACCAACCAAGACTCTGTGAATCCCAACATTCCGTGAAAAAAACAGTAACATCGAAAACTTCATCAATGCAGTTGATACAGGCTACTGAGCAAACCAATGGAATAACAACTAAGTATCTATAGAAATACTCATCAATAACCAGAACAACACCCTTCAATAGCTATTTGCCACATCAGCAGCACAAGTGGAAACAGTAGCCACATTCTTTACTAGAACAGTAGCCGAATTCTGGCGAACCTTGGAATAATACCCAGTAACCTGAGAAGACCACCCTCAAGTCAATGGACAAGCACCTGCCAACAATAGACCAGATTGGGATGACTATGAAGCAGGCCTAGGACTCAAGGCCTTACTACTGACCAAATTCCAAAATGTGGCTTACATATAAGAAACTTAGAACAAACTATCCCAGATGAAGTTCTACAAGAATGGTGAGGAGAATCTAGAGACCTTTGCCACCAGAATGGATGCCTATCTCAAAATTGTTGGACTTACCTACCAGAAGAACAATTTGGCCATCAATGGTACCAGAGCCAACTATCTTTTTACAGCCCTACCAGACTGGCTCACCCAGAAGATCAAGAAACAAGGTCTTCCCCAAGGATGTCTCCACTACTCATAATGCTTTGCCCAAGTACAAAGAAGAGCCCATGAAATCCTTGCTGCACAAGCTCCACAAAATCAAGAACACAAGAAGGATAACCAAGATAGGAGGAATCCTACCAGAAGGAATGACTAGAGAAATGAGCAAAGAAGTGATCAAAGGAATCAGCAAAACCCCAGACCTCTCACTGAGGATGAAAAGAAGCAGCTCTATAAAAAGGGATTGTGCTTCATCTGCAAGAAAGCAGGACACATCTCATTCAAATGTCCTGAGAAGAGAAACAGATCAGGTGAACCCAGTAACCAGAACATTACTATCATTGGAGAAGGTCTAGGAAAGAAGAACTCTGAGAATGTCATTAAAGTATAGAAGATATGGTACAAGGCTACCATCTCCACTAAGGCCCACCTAACTGATGTTGGATATAACTACCATTCAGGTTATACAACTTTTGGAGAGCACTTACAACATCATTTTTGGAGAAAAGAGACTAACAACATGGTGACTGACAGGCAACCTGAGGTGCATACTGGGCAGGGTGGCCCAAGCACTTTTGACTGGCAGCAGGTGGAGAGGGGTCCAGGCCTGGGGGGGGGTATGAGGAGGCTGCTGGCCAGTGGATGTGGAAGGGGTGGAGGAGGTGGCAGAGGCTCAGGATCTGAGAGGGCAAGCTTCACAGAGATGGTGAAGGGGAGACAGTAGGCATCAGGGCTGGAGGGCTGGCTGAGAAAGGGCAAGGAGACTGAGAAGGTGACAGTGCAGGGGGGAGCAGCCCTTGGAAGGGGGGGCAGTAGAGCTGAGGGAGTAGCAGCTGGGGGGAGTGTGACTGCTGATGGCAATGGGACTGTCAATCTGGAAAAAAATCCAGATGTAATGACTGATGGTGAGGCTGAGCAGCTGAGGCTTAGAAGACAAGGGGACTTGGCAGATGGTGTAATGGGTCTGGCAATGGCCCCATTGCTCAAAAAATTGATCTCGGCATTCACAGTTATACTGTGCTTCTGGGGCCTAGTGGTGATGGTGAAAATGGTGCTGGGGCTCATCGCTAAGTAGGTGGCAGGAGCTGCATCCGTGAAGTTTTTGAAGGGACTGGAGGGAGTGGAGGTGGGTTTTGAGGAGGTGGCACCATTGGAGGAGGTACTGAAGGTTGGATTGGTGGTTGGGGAGGTGTGTATTCCGATGGCATATTGCCTGAAGTGGGATCCCAGGGTGGTCTAACTGCTGGTGAAAGGAGTGCCAATGGTGATGGCAATGGAGATGAGAAAGAGAGTTGAGGATTTCATGGCAGAATATGGAGAGGTGGTGGATATCAGATTTAGGGTCTGAGAAGAGACCTCGCTCAGGACTGGTGATGTGGATGTGAGGATTCGGCTGGCTGGGAAGGAAGCTACTGGAAAGGCAAGGGACTGGCCTTTAGCAATGGTCTGAGGAGTGATCTTGTGTAAGGTGACAAGGGTGAAGGGAAGTGAGGAGGAGGAGGAGGATTTATTGGAAGTACTAGAAGAGTTGGATGGTGCTGTAGAGAGGTAAGCGAAGGCTTGGGCAGCTTTTGTGGAGTTGACACACTTGGAGGTGGTGGATGGAAAGTGGATTTGAGTGACCAAGGAGTAGTGGGAAAGGGCTCAGGGGTGTAAGAGATAGAAAGAGCTACTGGCCAAGCTGGATAACAGACCACTGGGGGATGCAAGCAAGGTGAAGGGCACAGAGAGAGCTGAAGCAAGTGTCTGGGCCGGTGAGGGGGAGGGGAAGGACAAGAAGGAGGCAAGAGAGGATAAGGAGAAGACTAGTAAGGACCCATATGCTGATGGTATACTAGAGGTTTAGAAGGAGGACTGGGAGGGCTCCCCTACCCCTACCCCTCTTATCAGGCATGGCCTGGCTTCCCAAAACAGGGCAGTAGAAGATGTGCCAATGCAAGGGGCCCAGAGGGTGCAATTCGGAGTTCCAGAGGTGGTATATGGGGGACAGGTGGTGGCAGCTGGTGAGGAGGAACTGGTGGATGTCCCAGAGGTATGGGATGAGTCTGCAAGCACTGGAGTTGACACTACAATGTTGGATGGAGGGAGGCCGGTGACTCTGGAGGGGAAGGAGGTGGGGAACTTACTTTGGATGTGCCAGATGATGAATAACCTGGTGGCAGAAGAGTTGGGGAAGGTGGACTTGCGAGTGATGAGTGATGAGCATTGGGCAGAGATACTGCAGGGGAATGGAGTAATGAAGGCATTGAAGGCAGAAATTTTTGCAGTGTATCTAGAGGAGGAAGGGTATGAGGTGGATAAGGAGAGGGAGGCAGAGATAGTGGTCATTGCTGGAGAGAGGGCTGAATACTGCTGGAACAAGCATCATGGACTGCAGCTCTGGCAGGAGGCATGCATAGAATATCAAGAGAAGTTCGAGGAGAAGGCAGATGGAGAGATGAATGAACTGCTGGCTGGATTGGAGGCTCAGAGGGCAGAAGAGGAGAAGGTGGCTGCAGAACACAATCTGGATATGGCACAGGAGGAGATGAGCATAGAGCAGTAGAGATCGATTGACAACATAACATATTTCATTATGAACAGTACAACTAACATTTTTTCTTTAAACGTGAATAGGTTATGGGGCACTGCTCAACGTAGGAATATTTTTACTTGGATGAAGGGATTGGAGGCTGATCTCTTCCTCTTGCAGGATGTTAGGTGTGAGGATGATTCTGATAAGATGGAATGGATGAAGGAATGGGGAGGTGTGGCAATTTGGAAGGGCAAGGTTGGGATTTTGGTTGGAAAGACAGAGGGAAGATACAGGATGTGAGGAGCTGGGGGGAGAGACTGGTCTGAGGTGAGTGGATTCATACAGGCTGAGAGCCAGTTACAGTTGACTCCTGCTACTGCTCTGTGGTATGAAGTGAGCAGATAGATTGGGTGAAAGGTTTACAGGAGAGTAGGAGCCTTGCAGAGGCTGGGGTGGATATGCTTGGGGGAGATTTCAATATGGTTCAGGACATACTATTGGATAGAACAGATGGAGGACGAGGTGCTGAGAGCAGGAGTGGAGGACTGGTGGTATGGAAGGAGGTCGAAAGACTAAGTGTGCTGGTAGATGCTGGTAGGGAGTGCTGGGGGAATAGGAGAGTTTATACACATTGGGCAGAGGGTCTGGGGACAAGAATCGACTGGATTTTGATGGCCAGCTGCTGGGGCCTAGATGTTTGGAAGTCACTGGAGGTGGAATGGTATCCATGGTCAGATCACTGGGGGCTTTTAGGACAGGGGTGCTTTGGGGGAAGTGGGGATGGGCCTGGACATTGGTACCTCAATTCCTCTTTGTTAGATGACAAGACCTGGTGAGATGAGTGGGCTAAGAACATTTAGCTGAGGGTGGAGAACTGGTGGCAGGAAGATACCTCAGTTGGGGTTTGGTGGATAAGGATGAAGGAGATGGCCAAGATTTACTGGAGTGAGGCTGGCAAGGAGGCAGGGAAGCAGAGGAGGCATAGAGTGTGTTGGGCTTCTACTAGATTGACTAGGCTCCTGGAGGAGTGGGTGAGGCTGACGATGTTGGAGGGAGAAGAAGATTGGAGATTAATGAGGGCAAAAATGGAGGTTGGGAAACTACAACAAGTGCTGCGGGAAGAGAAAGAGACAAGGGTATAGAGCTTGGCAGCACGGCTCTGCTGGCAGGATCTGGAGGAAAGGGAGAGGCCTTCCAAGTTTCTTACAAGGGCTCTTAGGGCAAGGCAGATACAGCAATGGTGGGAAGAGGTGTTGGACTCAGATGGTATACTGGTGCATGGTGTACAGGACATTCTTGGATTACTGAAGGAGAGATGGAGTGGATTGTAGAGTGAGGAGAAGGGTGGGGCAGATGCCGCAACTATTGACTGAATATTGGAGAATTGGCACCCACCACAAGTCGAGGGGCTAGGTGACCTGGTGATACCTGTACAGAAAAATGAGATCTACCAGATTCTTGCTGCGACAATACCAGGTACGGCACCTAGAGAGGATGGTCTGCCCTGGGACTTTTGGAAGTGAATGGTTGGAGTCCCAGGGGTGATGGAAGAGATGACAGCATTGTGTGACTTTATTCTACAGACTGGGAGGTAGGTGGGGGAGCAGGACCTTGGGCTGGTGATGTTGCTTTATAAAAACAAAGGAAGGCAGGAGGATTGGAAGAACTGACAGTCGATAATGTTGCTAGATATGGACAGAAAGTTGGTGACTAAGGTAGTGGTGGCAAGACTACAGAAGGTGACCCAGTAAGTCATGAGTGTTGAGCAGAGGGGATTTGTGGGTGGTTGGCTCATCAGAGATAGCACTGCCTGGATATATGGAGTTATTGAAGGGGCAAGGGCCTGTGGACTGGATGGGCATCTAGTCTTCTTGGACCAGGAGAAGGCTTATGACCAGGTGTGAAGAGTCTGGCTGGCAAAAGTTTTGGATAGAATGGGGGTTCCGTACCAATTCCGGTCAGCAATGGTCAGCCTACTGGAAGGGAGTAGGACTGTACTCATGTATAATGATCATAGAGGGGTAGTATTCCCCTTAGGTAGGGGGGTACCTCAGGGGGACCCACTGTCCCCCATTTTGTATACTCTTTCCCTAGAACCCCTTATGGACAGAATTAGGCAGAGGATAGCAGGGCTCTCTGTCTTTGGCATAGGATGGAAAGTTGGGGCCTTTGCAGACAACATGGTGGTTGGTTTGGGTTCGATTGCTGATATTGAAGAGCTCAAGAAGACTGTAGAGTGGTATGAGGAGAACTCTGGAGCTAAGCTGAATTGGCATAAGTATGAAACAATGGTGCTAAGCAATGGTCTGGTGGGAGGGGAGGTTATAGGAACAATCATCCCCACTGGTGAAGCAGTGTGGTACTTGGGCATCTATTTGTCAGTCTACAGGTCAGTTCTGCCCAGGCTTTGGTGGGAGCAGAGGATTGGAATCTGGGAGGAGGCCCTGTAAAGTTGGGGGGGAAGACAATTTTCTCTAGCAGGGCAGGTCTCGATTTTGAATGTCTACTGGCTGCCGAAGTTGTGGTATCTGGCATATCATCTGGACTTCCCAGCTTGGGTAGTGAAGAGATTGATGAAGTCAGTGAAGGGATGGATTTGGGCTAGAAGGCAGAGTCAGATTGGTTAGGAGACCTTGTCCCTACTAGTGGCAAGAAGTGGTCTTGGGCTGGTTGACTTTCCAAAATGGTTACACTGATTGTGAGTATGGTGGCTAAAGAGGGCAGTGGAATTGAGAGGAGGTGGTTGGGTTCCTCTGCTACAGAAGATCTGGGAGAGGCAGTCATTGCCAAGGGGCTCAACTGGCGATCTTCTCTCATTAGTTGGACTTCAGAACACTGAACAACTGTGATATAAAGGATTTTGGTGGGGGATAGCAGAGGGGGTGCACTGTATTGGAATTCATTGGTAGGGGAATGAAGGAGAGGAGGCTTGGGACCTGGTGATGTGGAGATGGGATCATATACTGCTGGGTGGCACTCCTTTAATTGAGTTCGACATTGGTGATGGAATGGAATGCCAAAGGGGACTGGGCCAGGATCTGTGGTCTAGCAGTTGGCAAGGAGTTGGAATTGGCGAAGAGTGGAACTGGCATAGTGTTTGGACCTAGAGTGCTGCAGTGAGAAAGTGGATACCACCAAAGTACTGGGTGGTCTGGTGGCACATGCTGTGGAGGAATGTTATGCTCAACTTTCATTCAGGGTACCTTATCATAGGGGGTTGCTTCAACTGTGAGGAGTGCCATAATGTAGAGCAGGAGGGGGGTTATATACAGATGCCTGAACATTGGCTAGGAGAGTGTGAGGTGTTGGGGGATTTTTAGCAGGCAATTGGGAAATACTTGGGGGTATGGCATAGGAGAGATGAAGTATGGGGGAGGTGGGAGGACTTGAGGGATAAATTGGTAGGGGGGATAGGGAAGGAGTGGCTTACTTTGGGCTAGGCTTTGGCTATTTGGGTAGGACTGGCCAGTCACTGGCTATTTGTTTTTAAGGATGGGAGTAGACAGGGCTTGGGGGACCAGTTGTTGCAGTGGCATAGGCTTATGGAAGACACCTTAACAGGCTGGTGGCTTGGTTGGAGGCTGCAGGGTGGTCAGAGGTGCTGCTTAGTGGAGAAAATTTGTGGACAGAGTGGGGGGAGAGTTGGTATAGTTGGTGAAAGGGTGATCTTTATTCGTGAGGAGGTGGGGAGGGGCCCCCCTATGGGGATTGGGTAGTGAGTGGTGATGATATATACTTATTCATAGACTAGTAATAAAGGTGGAGTCCAAGTGACTATAAAAAAAAAAAAATGTTGGATATAACCTCTATAGCAGCCAAAACCTCACTATTCCACCAAGTACTAATACTACAGTATGAACAGAAATTGTAATACAAGCTCTCAAAGATACATACATCTAACTTGCTGAGCGAAGCAGTCTAGCCAAAGAGTTCAACATTAGGCTAGGAGGAGAAGTAGTTGATTAAGGATTTACTGGTGAAATCCATGTCATCTTGTGAAATTTTGGGGACACATCATTTGAAGTCAAAGTAGGCCAAAGAATTGCCCAAGTAATCATTGAAGAAATCCATCAAGATCTCACTATTGAAGAAGTCTCCAAGCTCCCACAGACAGACCATAGCAAGAAAGGGTTTGGATTAACCAACAAATCTCTCAGTCAAAAGATCACTACCATGAAGGAAGATAATAAAAACTGATACAAGAGAATTGCAGATAGTTATGCACCATGTAGACAATACCCTCATTCTATTGAAATGTACTGCATAGAACATGTTGGTGAATGCCATGTATGTCTCTCCAAAGTTTTCAAAATTCAATCCAAGAAGCATTAAGCCCAATAGACTGAGAAATCCAAACAAGACAACCCCCCTTGTGAAGGATGGGGAGAAACTAACCTTGAGGAGACTGACAGCAATTGGGACAATAAGGAGGATGAAGAGCTCAACACCATCAAGAAGGAGAACAGTTACATCAAGTTTGCAGGTCAAGTCTACAGACAGAATATCAATATCTTGCTTGATAGTAGTACTACTGGAAACTACATTAGCACCAAGACCACTAAGAGGATTGGAGCCTGAAGCAGACCAGCCACTGAGAAAAGAAGTATTACCTTTGGTGATGGTAAAACTGCACCATTGACCAAGATCTGTAAAGATCTCTTACTCAAGATTGGCAAATATCAAGAAAAGTTAGACTTTAGCATTGTAGATCTCTCAGAACAAGATATTATCCTAGGAAAAGCCTGATTGACCCAGCACAACCCAGATATCAACTGGAGAACCAATGAGGTTGACCTGACCCATAAAGGTAGAAAGATCACCCTAACACCCCAGGAAGGTACCAACTACTAAGGAATTGAAATCATCTCTGCCATTCAAATGAAGAGACTCTCTCGAAAAAAGGAAAACACCTATTTCATCTGTACAGTATAAGAAGTCACTGAAGCTACAAGTAGCCTAATTTCAACAGAAGCCCAGGAACTGTTTGAGGAATTCTAAGATGTATTCTAAGATCCTTAAGGACTTCCACCCAAGCATCAAATCCAATATGGAATTGATCTTATTCCAGGATCTGAACCTCCATACAAGAGTATCTATCAACTGGCCTAACCTGAGCTCAAGACTCTCAAGGATGAGTTGACCAAATTACTGGCCCAAGGATATATTGAACCCAGCCACTCTCTATTTGGAGCCCCCATTCTATTTGTCAAGAAGAAGGATAGCTCTCTGTAAATGTGTATTGACTACAGAGCCCTCAACAAGATCACCATCAAGAACTGGTATGCCTTGCCTAGGATTGATAAGCTGCTATACCAAATCTTCAAGCCCAAGACCTTTTCTCTACTAGACTTGCAAAATGGCTACCACCAGATTCTCATTGATAAGAAGGACATTGAGAAGACAGCTTTCTGAATACAGTTTGGACACTATCAGTTCTGAGTCATGCCTTTTGGTTTGACCAATGTACCAGCAACATTCTAGTATCTGATGAATGACATCTTTGGACCACTCCTCAATATCTGTGTTCTTGTGTATATTGATAATATACTAATCTACAGCAAAACAGTAGAGCTATACTACACCCACCTCAGACAAGTACTGATCCTTTTGCAAGAATACTAGCTCTATGCCAAGATGAGCAAATGCAAGTTCTATCAAGACCAGATTGAGTACCTAGGACATATCATCTCTACTGAAGGTATCAATATGGACTCCTGAAAAGTATCAGCTCTTAAGGATATTCCTATTCCTACTACCCTCAAGCTACTACAGTGCTTTCTGGATATTGCTGGTTACTACCAAAGGTTTATCCAAGGATACTCTGCTATTGCAGCCCCACTGACCAGTCTGGCCCACAAAGGAGTAAACATCAAAACTGAATAGACCCCTGAATATACCCTGACTATAGATCATCTCAAGAGACTCCTTACTGAGGCCCCAGTGCTAATTGCACCTGACCCTATCAGGCCATTTACTTTAACTATAGATACCTCTGATATTGCTATTGGAGCAGTGCTCAGCCAAGAAGATCGCCTAGTAGCCTATCTTTTCCAAAAGCTTAAGCCAGCTGAGACCTAGTATACCACCCATAAGAAGGAACTCCTGGCCATTGTTACTGTACTCCAGAAATGGTGCTATTTCCTCCTAGGATAACTATTTGTAGCCTACACTAATTACTATACCCTGTGGTATATTCACACACAGCCTATGCTAATCTACAGACAAGTCTGCTGGATGGAAATCATTGTCAACTTTGATATAAAAATCAAGTATATCTCAGGCAAAACCAACTGTATGGCTGATAGTTTCTCCAGATACATAGAAGATGAACTTGTCTTCATGGTTGAGGTAATTGGAGATCTAACCTAGATAATCAAGGATGGCTACCAGCAGGATAGCTCTCTGATGAAATTCCTCCAATTCTGCCAAGACCCAGAAGTCAAGATCCCAGAACTCATGAGGCAAATGTCTAAGAGATTCACTTACTTGATGGACTTATCTATAGAGACTATGACAGAGTGGTTGTACCCAATAATAATACTCTATGACTCAAGATCATACAGGAACTCCATGATACCTCTGCAGCAGGACACTTTGGTTTTGAAAAGACCTACAACCTCTTCTCAAGAGAGTTCTACTGGCCTAAAATGACCAAGGACATCAAAGACTTTGTGGCCTCATGCAAGATGTACCAAAGGTTCAAAAGTGATAACAAGCTACCAGCAGGACTTCTGTAACTGCTACTAATCTCGAGTCACAACTGGGATCAGATTACAATGGACTTCATTGTCCAACTCCCCAAGACTAAGACAGAATGGGATGCCATTGTGATATTTGTGAACTACCTAAGTAAATAAGTCCATTTTGTATCCACCAAAACCACTACTACAGCACCAGAGATTGCTGAGATTTTTCTCAATTAAGTATTCAGGCTACATAGCATGCCTAGTACTATTGTATCTGACTGAGATACCAAGTTCACAAGCAACTTCTGGAAGGCATTTTTCTCTCTCTATGGAATCAAGCTGAAGTTTTCTACTGCCTACCACTCTCAGACTAATAGCCAAACTGAGCAAAACAATAGGACTCTCAAACAGATACTTAGTATCTTCTGCTGTTACAAGCAAAATGATTGGGACAAGTACCTAGCCCATGCCAAGTTTACCTACAACAATAGTCAGCAAACCTCTATAAAGAAGACTCTATTCTTCCTGAACCACAGTCAATACCCAAGGACCTCAAGTACTACTATAAAATCAGCAGTCTCAGCAGCCCAAGATCTGGCTGAGACCATTTCTGATCTTACCTGAATGACAAGAGATGCTCTCATAGAAGTGCAAGACTATCAGACCAAGTATGCAAACTTGAAGCAAAGAGAAATCTCCTACAATATTGGTGATATGGTCATGCTTAGAACAGATCACCTCCACCTGGACACTCTAGCATAATAACTAGCCAAGAAACTCTATACTAAAAGAATTGGACTATACAAGATTGTGGAAAAAGTCAGCAAAGTTAACTACAAGTTGCAACTTTCCCACAATATTCAAGTACACCCAGTATTCCATATCAGCCAATTGGTGGACTACTATGAGAACCTATTTCCTGAGCATACAGTTCCACCACTACTCCCAATTAGGATCAATGATTATGAGAAATTCAAAATTGAAGAAGTACTTGACCACAAGGTCTGCAAATACCCCAAAACAGTCAAGTGGTTTTTTCTGATCAAGTAGAAGGGTTACCCCACCCATGATGCCACCTGGGAAAAAGAAAAGACTCTGAAGAATACATATGAAGTCCTCCAGGACTATATAGAAACACTCACTCCCCAGCAAAAAAGGAACTACAGCTCTAAGAATTGGAGCACATAGTGAGCAGAAGGATACTATATATTTTATTCAAAATATATAATACTGAACATTACAGAAAAAGGAATACTATAATTAATCAATAAGAAGATACTCAGGTGAAAAAAAATCTAGCATAGTATAGCAAAATACATTTGAATAACTCCATTTTATTCCATCTATGTTATCTCCACTAAATGATGACAGATGCTTTATATAGAACTTAAGAAAGCCAATGATGTTGAAACTAGTTTAAGTCCATCCATATGACAGATATTATTATTAGGAATTACCTCAGATTATAAGAAAGTCTATTTCCAAGAGGTTCAAACCCCCAGCTGCAATAATGGGAGCTCTTGCCCTAAATAAAAATGGCCAGTCCTTGCAAATGTGCCAACCAGACAAAAAAAAAGAGGACCAAGATCTGTTAACCCTGTGTAACCATGACTACAAGTGACAATATCTTTGAAATCAGGATTTTCTCATATGACCAGCATATGCTCTGCTTACAGCAACAGGTCATATATTTTGTGAGAAAGCATGACCAAAAGAAGGTCACACCAGATAGGTGAATAAGTATAAATACCCAAGGCAAGAATACCCTGCAACTCTTATCTCTCTCTTCTTACAAAGAAAAGATAAGACAAGAATGTCTGCTACCTGCCACCAAACTGCCTGCCATAGCCAGCCCCTCCCAAGCCAGGTTGACTGCCTCTTTGGACACATCCAGGTTGCTATCCAAGGAAGGAACTGCCACTCTGAGGCCCTTAACCTCTCTAGCCAGGATCTAGGACATTATGTCCTTAACTGCTATGAAGTCATTGAAAGGGCCTATCTTGCCACCAGCCACCTAGAGATCTGGCATGAATACAAAATTAGCCATTAACTCCTCTAATGAGCAAAGGACCTACCCACTGACCAAGTCTCAGACTGGACCCACCTGGACAGACATGAGCAAAGACTTGCCAAGAAAATCTATCAAATCATGTACCATGCACTCTTTATAATCCCCAACCTCAACTATGTCTAACTGAAGGATTTCCAGAATCTCTCTTTCTCTGAGATTGATGAGCTAGAGATCAAGGTAGCCCAAGAAGCCAACTCCTGGATCACTTTCAAGTCTACTGACTGCAAATCCTACTAGAGCCCCCTCCTGAATGACAACCCAGACCAATGGCTCCAAGGCCTCTCTGACCTCTTTGAAGGACCACCTATCTGAATAGATATTCCTAGGCATGAGGACCAAGAACCATACTTGGATGGTCTCAATTGCATCAGATGGAGAACCCCTATATCAGCACTTATCTCAATGTAAGAACCATTTGCAGATCTCATTGACTTCTCTATCCTGGACAGCGAGCCATCAGCAACCACTCCCTCTACTACTAAGGAAGATGGTAACAACCCTGAGGAAGACTTTCCATCTTTCTCTCTCCTGGTTCTCAATTTCCAAATCAATGAGGACATTGATTTCTGAGGAAAGGATGTAATAGAATAAATAATGAGTGATCATATGATCTGGTGAGCAATGACATCATCATATGAACAAAGCATGACATATGATATTACAAATGATGAATAATGTAAACAATGCAAAAAAACAATATTCAGCTTATCTCTGACAACTGATACTGCAGCAACTATTACCATAGTAGCTGATCATTGCCTAGTAATTGAGGTTCTGATTACAAAGTTGTTTTTGCCAAAAACTATCTAACAAAGATTGTGATCACAAACCTCATTATAGTTACCAAATTAGTCACTCATACTTAGTCAGAAATCATAGACCAACTTGTATAAATACTCCCCAGTTTTTCCATCTGAAATAAAGCAGTTTTAGTTCAGTTCTTGATACAAGAATCAAGTCTCTCACACACACACACATTCTCCTGAGTCTTAGTAATGATATCTAAGTAATTCTAGTATTTCTAACTAAACTTCAGAAGTCTAGCTAACTTCTGCCAAAACTGAGATCAGTATATAAATCCCCAAAGACTTAAGTAAACTCATTGAATCTGAATTCTAAGGTGAATTCAGTCTGTGCACAGCAAAGAACAAGACTCTTGAAAGATAGAGCAAACCAAAGAAAGACCTTTGAAATAGAAGATACTACTACTACAACTACTTATAAGTGAGCACTTTCTCAAACTGAAGGCTTCTTGGTACACATTGTATACTAAGTCTCTAAGTAATAGTTTTACTTCTCTAATTATCCAAAGGATAAGAGAGGGGTAGAAGTTAGAGTTATTACACTGATATTTAAAATAAGTTCTTTTGGATTGAGAGAGATTGCTTTATACTGTTCAATAAGTTTTTTTCACCATAGTAGTGATGATTGAATTATAATAATTAATTTGCATAACTTTGAAATAGTATTAAAGCTCTTGCTAGTTTCACTCTAATTACTAAATAGTTGTGTAAAATAATCTTAAGCAGTAAGATTCAGAACATAGGCTTGATACTATATATAGTTATTATTGGCATCAAAGATTACATTTTCTTATTGAAATTTTATGCCAAAATATGGAGAAATGTGATGTTATTGGAGATATTGTCTGTTATAATGACCAATATCTGTATTTCAAAATTTTGTTATATAAAATTATATAGAAAGTAATTAATAATTAAAAGTAAAAAGAGGGGTTTTTTTTTTCATTCTCTTTTTATATTAGTTTAAAATAAAAAAACTTCTATACTTTAGTTGTAATTCTAAGCTCATGAATATAGTTTATAAATACTTTTGCAATATTTTCTCTAAAGTGAGAACTCTTAAGCTTTATGAAGTCAAAAGTAAGAGTTTAAAGCTACCAATTGAAATCAATCTAATGTCCAGTAATACTAAGAAATGAAATAATATTGGGAGATGTCCAGACATTAATTGTAAATAAAATTTTACCTATAATACTCTATAGTAAAATTTAAAATATAGTTAGTAACTATAATTAATTTAATAACATTTTTAATATTATTAATATTTTACCTGAAGCTTTTGATAGAAATTATTATATTCTTTTTTATAAGTCTCCATAATATTACTATAAATAGTATCAGTACTTGGAGTGTATAAATCAGACTTGAGAAGACTAAAGAGACTTTATAAAGAAGTACTCTCAATTGTTATAAATAGTTGATCATCATATATAATCTAATGAACAAGCTGATTTTAAAACTCTAGAACAGAATATGGCTAAATTGGGGGGGTTTTTTTTAAGTATAAAAGATATATTTTTAAATTTATACTAAAATAAAAAAAATATCACCTACTTACTATAGCTGGAATATTAATTTTACTTAATATATATTTAACTTTATTTTATCTAAATATTGAGTCTTTATATACTTTATTATATTTATTGTAGAACCACTATGTATTTTATATTTCTGCCTATATTTTAAATTTTTTATATTTATATCAAATAAACTATAAATATATTCAATATAATTATAAGTTTTTTTTTTTTTTTTTTTTTAAAAAAAAAAAAAAAAAATTACCTATAATATTTGTAAGTAACTTTATTTTTCCCAGTTATAGTATTTGTGAATATATCTATAAATATTTTTCTCTCATATTCTTCTATTTATACATATAAGTGAATCATATAATAAGTTTTATTTATTCATAGGATTCAAATCAGATGATTCAAATCTAGCTAAGATTCAAATTTAGTGATTTAAATTCAGTAATTTGAATTTGGTAATTTGATTTGAATCACTTGTTTGGAGGTTTAGATCGGAGCAGTTATAATTTAAACTAGTTTGAACTGACTCATTCAGAGTACTAACTTTACTCCTCTCAATAGCTTAAAGATAATATAACTCAATATATTAATATTAATTAGTTTTATTATTTTGATTTTCAAATTAGATAATTAAATATTTATATCAATAACTTGACAATAAGTCTTCTAATTTTGATGATTATAGTATTATTGGAAATTTATTATAGAGGTCTATCTAATGATATTAAGAATGTTAAAATTGGATAACATATTACTGAGTTATTAAAAAAAATATCAAACTTATCAATTTTCAATTTTTTTATTAAAAATTAATTATTTGATGATATATCATCTGATTTTTAATTATTAGAAATCAAAAGACTCATCAAGTTATTAATGTAAATATTTGATTATCTAATATGAAAATCACTAATATGTTAAATTCACATTGAATTATACCACCCAGCATTTAAAAATATAATATATATATTAGTATTTATTGAGTAATAATACTATGGCTCAATGGTTTAGTGGTATAATTCTCCCTTAGGGTGGGAGAGGTCCTGGGTTCAATTCCCAGTTGAGCCCCAATTTTTTTTTTTTTTT
>RBNI01002408.1:0-18619 GCA_003990745.1 Jimgerdemannia flammicorona | reverse complement strand
ATAGGCTGTAACCTTATTTATTAACTATCTATAACATGCCACATATCCTCATATAACATCAGTAGCCCCATTCCACCCCAATCTCAACCCACCTTCACCCTCACCCAGCCTTGCATCTTTAGGATATGAGTTGTGACCTTACTGCCCAAGTAACTAGATTCTCCTACCCGGCCTGCCCCACTCAGTGGATATGGGTTGTGAGCCCCAACTACCTCAAGTACTTGGCATCTAGTGCACCTGACCTACTCCTATTAGTACCTCCTATCTTGCCCATCTAGCCTGTCTTGCCCATCTTGCCTGCCCATGTTGCCCATATTGCCTATGTTGCCTGTCTTGCCCATCTTACCCATCTTGCCCATCTTGCCTATCTTGTCCGCCCATGTTGCCCATGTCCCATGTTGCCCATGTTGCCATCTTGCCATCTTGCCATCTTGCCTGTCTTGCCCATCTTGCCCATCTTGCCTGTCTTGCCCATCTTGCCCACCCGTGTTGCCCATGTTGCCCATATTGCCTATGTTGCCTGTGTTGCCCATGTTGCCCGTTTTGCCTATTTTGCCTATCATGCCTATGTCGCCTGTCTTGCCATCTGCCCATCTTGCCCATGTTGCCCATCTTGCCATCTTGCCCGTCTTATCCATCTTGCCTCTCTTGCCCACCCATGTTGCCTGTATTGCCCATGTTACCTGTGTTGCCCATGTTGCCCGTGTTGCCTGTATTGCCCGTGTTGCCTGTGTTGCCCATGTTGCCCATATTGCTCACCCATGTTGCCCACCCATGTTGTCTGTGTTACCTGTATTGCCCACCTGTGTTGCCTGTGTTGCCCGTGTTGCCTGTTTTGCCCATTTTACACATCTTGCCCATGTTGCCTATCTTGCCATCTGCCCATCTTGCCCATGTTGCCCATCTTGCCATCTTGCCATCTTGCTGTCTTGCCCGTCTTGCCCATTTTGCCCATCTTGCCCATCTTGCCTGTCTTGCTTGTCTTGCCCATCTTGCCCATCTTGCCCATATCACCTGTCTTGTCATCTTGCCATCTTGTCTGTCTTGCCCATCTTGCCTATCTTGCCCATCTTGCCCACCTGTGTTGCCCGTATTGCCCATGTTGCCCATATTGCCCCCTATGTTGCCTATGTTGTCCATGTTGCCCACTCGTATTGCCCATATTGCCCATATTGCCCATTTTGCCCATTTTGCCCATGTCACTTATCTTGCTGTCTACCCATCTTGCCCATGTCACCTGTCTTGCCATCTTGCCATCTTGCTGTGTTGCCCATGTTGCTGTATTACCCCTGTCTGTGTGGCTTAGCTCACTCTGAGTGGTTTGAGCAAAAGAGGCAGAGGTTCATTCCTTCACCTCCGCCACTGCCAAGGTCCCCTCCAAGACCCCCACCAAGATGCTCACCAAGCCCAATCAGGCTTTGTCGGCCTCTTCTTGATCCCCCTCCCCCGCCAAGGCTTTCTCCTCCATTCTCCCTACTCCCAAGCATGGCCACCAACTTAGTTCTCGCCCTGTTGGGGCCTGGCCTTGTGGTGTCTGCTCTAGTCGCCTCTACCATGCCTACAGGTACCCAGCCAAGTCCGTCTGTCCTCATGGTGGTGTTCCTCATGCTGCTGCCCCTTCGGCTGCTTGCTCACCTTCAGTCTCCTCTGCTGGCTCCTCCTCTGCCTCCTCCACCCATGCTCCTGAATGTAAGGGCTGTATGAAAGCCTGTGGCCACAAGGTCTGGCACTCTGATGGAGTGTGTTCCCATTCGTCGGGTTCACCACCTTCAAAAAAAGTTAGAGGGAAGGGGAAGGCCTCCCACTCTTAAACTTCCCCTCAGTGTAGTTCTCTCCCGGTGTCTCTATCCCTTCTTGGATCCTATCATCGCTTCTGGTGCACTCTGAGTGGTTCCTCATATTGACCCCCCTTCACCTTTCCCAGTTGCTCATCCCGAATTTTTGAGTTTATTCTTCTCTTGGAACACTTTTGTCTCCTCCTTTTTCTTCAGCTGACTGCCCTCTTTCTCTCCTTCAAATCTTTGCCTTATCCTTGGGTCCTCACTTCGTTTTTCCTGCGACTCCCTCACAATTCTCCTTCACTGATCCAGCTCATCTCACACATTTTCGCCATGCTCTTGACCTTGCCATCTTCTTCAAGGATCATGGTGAGATGCCCTCTCACTATTTTGTTCCCAGTGATTGGGTCCCCCCTCCCAATGACTCTTCACACTGCATATTCCTCAACATGGCTTGCTTGCTGTCCATTTCCAGACGCACTTGCTCTTGCTTGATTTTGGACCATACCATGTGTACCGCGCTTAAATCGGTCAAGCAATTGCCTATATATTTGCTCACAGTCACTGATAAGAATCAGGGTTTTGTACTTATTCCTAAGTTACTCTACCTTGATGGCCTTTCTGCCCTCCTTCAAGCCACGGCTTATGAGCCTAGTGCTCTTAGATTGGATGAGGTTCTCACTCTTCTTCAGGTTCCTCTGGCTCATGCCAGATCGCTTTTGGATTCCCCATTTGTGAATCCTATTTTTAACTTCTTCCAGGACTCTTAGTCTTCTTCTGACATTTGTCTTCTGGTCTTTTATACCCTTCCTAAAGTTCACAAGCCTATTTTGGCTTAGCATCCCATTATGGCTGCTTACAATTCCCCTACTACTGAGATTTCGAAGTTGTTATCCTGCTTCTTTCTCTCCTGGATAGCTCTTTTATAACACTGTCTTGGGCCTGAGTATACTATTCTTCATGATACTCGGGAGCTTGCCCTTCTCTGCTCCACCATTGTGCCTGTTCACCATTTTCCCATTTGGCCTCTGGTGATTTTTTCTCCTTCTACACTGTTATTTGTTTTGATGAGATCGATGATTGTCTTTGTTTCTTGGGTTCCATTGTCTTTTCTTTGGACTCTCCAGTCTTGTTGGCTTCTATTGTTGAGCTTACACTCCTCATCTGTGGCTCTAATTATTTTGAGTCAGTCCTTGGCTTCTTTCACCAGACTTCTGGTATTACTATGGGAATGAATTGTGCCCCCACCCTTGGCAACCTTGTTGGCCTGGCCCATGAACTTTGTGCAATACGTGATCCTTCTTCACCGCTTTCCATCGCATTCCAGGCTGGAGATATCTTCTTTCACCAATATAGCAATGACTTTATTGTCCTTGCTGTTGCTGGTGTTGATATCTCTAGTGTATTTTCAGGCATCTACCCTCCGCACCATTCTATTACTTGGGTGTGTGGTATAACCAGTATTCCCTTTTTGGACCTTTCCATTTCTCTTTCTCCTTTTTGAACTGTTGTTTATTCTCGTTTTCCACATTCTCAACAGTTCCCTGACTTCCTGTCCAATCATCCTCATCACACTCTCCTTGAATGTATTTATGATAAGGCTCGTCATTTTGCATTATGCTGCTCCCATCGTTCTGATTGAGTGTCTGCTGTTCTGGTTCTTGGCAACTTCATGGTCCATTGTCGTGCCTACCCCATTTCTATCATTCATGATCTGCTTGCTTCTGTTGAATATTCTGTTGTTCGATCTTCCCTTCTCTCTCCTCTTTATCCCCCCTCTCTTCCCTCCCTCCCCTCTTACTCTCTCTGTACCTCCTCTTCTTTCCCACCCCTGATTCTTATTGTACCATTCAATCATACTCTCTGGGTTGCTCAATGTCCTGATACTGTCCTGTGATCTTCTCTTTTATGCTATGGACTTTTATCTCTTTCTCAATGCCCTCTTATCGCTTGTTCACATCTTCCGTCTATTTCTTCTTTAATCCATCACTCATGTTTTGCATTTTTGTCACCTTCTGGTGCCTCTAGCTCTGCTGGAGAGGATTAAAAAACATCCTTGCCCCCTCCAGGGTCTTGTGCTCACTCCAGGGTCTCAGCCTTACTCTGCTCCCCTCCACTGCCTTTGGCCCCTTGCTTTGCTCAGGCTTGCTGTGGCTCTCTCTGTTTCGGCCTCACCCCTCACTCATGCTCACCCCTCCAGGGTCTGCAGATGTTTTTTAATCTTGATTTGGATTTGTTTTGTTTGTGTTTGTTTGTGATTTTTATCCTGCAACTGGGATTGGCTCCCCTCTTATCTCTGCCTATCTCCAGTGGTCATGTAGTTCCTAATTCAATTCACCCTGAGTTGTGGCACATCCTCCCTTTTGGGATGTCATATTTTGTATATAATGACTGCATTTTTACATAGCAATAAACAGCTGATGCATTTTTGGTTATGTTCTTTGTTCATCCCCCTTATATATGCTTTTCCACATGTCTTCCATTCGCTTTGACACTGGCTCTGGGTTCACTCCCTTGGCTCCCGCTGGGCCTTCCTCCTCCTCTTCTAGACTCCCTTTTTTTTTTTTTTTTTTTTTTTTTTTTTTTTTTTTTTTTTTTATAGTTACTTGGACTCTCTTCTAGAGTCTCTATAGAGGTCTTGGTATGAAAATAATGAGAGCAGTGAGTGAGTATGATACTGACAGCTATCTTATACTTGGAGAATTAATTACATAGTCAGTCAGGAGTGAGGTTATGATAAGAGCTGATAAAGATTTAGTCACTGTTCAAAGGAGAGTAGAGAGGTTCAGACTTTTGAATCCAGTAGTTAGTCCAGAAAATGAGATATATATTCTTATCATTAGTAAGGGTAAGGATTGGCAGAAGACTATAATATATTTATCAGATATATACTTCTTCATCATATCAGTAGTGAGAACTATCTCAGTAGGCCATCTATTAAAACTACTATAAAAGCTAATATTTAAGTAATATTTGACAAAATTACTAATAATCTACCATATGGTGTATAATGTAAGGAGAGCATATATCTTCTTACCATATAGTACTTAGTGTTTAATAGAGTTATAGAACCCCAGAGAGAATAAATATTGAATGAGGGTCACCACATCCTAATGGTCAGTCTTGTTCTTAATTGAGGGTGAGAGTGGAGGTTAGTGATACAATAGATAAGATGAGTAATAGTGAGTAAGTTGGATAAATATATCTCATTGATCATAGGGGTCTAGTAGCCAATCACAGTCCAAATGTTCTATAACTAAGTTTGCTTGGTTCTAGACTGTTTCAGAGTCAGTTGGTTTATGTAATTCTGAAAGCATTATCATACTTTATTTTGTCTTAGACATATTGGTTTTACATACAACTGCAAATTCATCTGTCTAAGACTTATATGTGAGACATTGTACAAAACTTGAAGTAAAACATAGTAATAAAAGAGTATCTTGGCTCTCATGGAGATTCCTTAGCTGTTTTGAAAGCTTAGTAGTTAACCTTCATCCTTTTGACCACTGAAACATTTTTTTCTCACTATGAACCATAAACAACTTCAATAGCAACAGCAATAGGCTGCCTTAGCCAAATGGGCCAAGTTTATTTGACAGGTTACAGAAGCAGTTACAGTTGACCTCTACCCTACTCTGCTGGATCCAGCTATTGTGATTAAATGTGAACAACAGTGGATCATCAATTCTCTCTTCTTCTAATGGATCAAAAGATCAGGGGCCTAGCTCCTGGACCTGATGGTATAGATGATAATGCCCCCATTAATGACAATAGCAGCAATGAGGAATTCCTCACTACCATGAAAACAAGGACCATCACCTGTTTACCATCCTGCTCATCTTCACTGATATTATTCCTACTGAATATATCTTTATATACCTCACTCCCCCTAGTCTCAGGAAGCTCATCTGCTACAATCTAGAGCCCAAGGGTGGTGTCTTCCAAACTCCCTCTATTGATAAGATATTTCTTGATAATTTTCCCAAACCTGCTCAAGATGCTGACTGTATCCTTGTCAACTCACAATGTTCAATCTACAATGCACTCTGCTCTGTTACCATCCTCCTTTATACTTAAGCTAGAGAGTGATGGGGCCAATGTTCACCAAGACTTGGTCCATGATGCAATCATTGCCCCTATGGTGGAAAAACTCTAAGATTCCCTCTAGATCAGTTTCCATGAAGCTGAAAGCATCTATATCTGCCAATATATTGATCTCACCAAGGCTGCTAGATCATTCTCTCCCCTTGTCTCCACATGCTACATTGTTATCTCCAGTTCTGAGTAAAATAGCAAACTCTATAGCACTGATTTCATCTGCTGTTTTCATGATGACACTAAATACCAGAAGTATTAACTTATAGTCTGAGCAGTCTCTAGCAAGCCCTCCACTCCTCAGAACAACTCCTCCTCTACCTATGGCAAATTTACCTTCAGGAGCCAGAGCTGGGGAAATATGTAGATCTTGGGGCAATCAATGCACTGACTTCTACCTCTCAACAATCCTCTCAGAACTATACTCCATGTCAATAATATGGCTTCCAGAGCTGAACCTTAGGAACAGGTGTATTAATAACCACCACTAACCCCTGAAGAATTCCCCTCTATATCACTCACTGATCTCAAAGGTGTCCAATATCTCCAAGGTGGGTACCCAATAGCTCAAGTCCCTGAATTGGTATGGCAGGTACTGGATGTCAACTGCTGGGTAAATGATACAGCCTACAGTAATACATATGTCAACTGGACACACTTCACAACCCTACTATGTATCTGGCCCTGCTTTTCATATGAATGAGGCATAACTATTATAGAGAAGACCCTGGTAGATACTACTGTCCAGGACTTCTATAACAAAGAGACCATCTACAAGACTCATTCCAGAGAAGAGCTCTTCTTTTCCAGTATCTTTACTATCTCTCAGATCATTAAGAATTAGGCCTGCCTTGATGCATGTTCACCAAATGAGTTTATGTAGTAATTGAACTTCAAGATAGAAGGTATTCAAATACTCTGCCACATAGTATGCTCAGGGGACATCAAGATAGACATTAAGGATACCTACTTCTATATCTCTCTTCACTCTGCTGACTAATAATTTCTAACCTTTCAATGGTGACAAATCAATGAGGAATTCTAGGCCATTTCATTCAGCCTATCCTCAGCCCCTCAGATTTGGATAATGAGATGATAGCCCCATTCTGAAACCACTATGACAATGCAGCATTTGACTCAGCTACTACATTGATTACTTTGCCTTCTGGCCTCTAGCTATGATGAAGCAGTTCACTAAGGCTGATTGGTTCATGACCATCTGAAAACCCTGGGGATCCTCCTCTATCTGACAAAATGTGCAAGGGACCCCAAGCAAGTTCAGACATTCCTCAGGTTCCTGGTAGACATCAATGCCATAGAGCTACACCTATCCATAGACAAGGTATACAAGATCTGCAAGGAGACAGCCTCTCTCCTTCATCTGGCCTTTGAATCCAGCATCCTAATCTGCAAGATGGCCTTTTTGGTTGGCCTATATAACTCTATGACCCTGGTGATTTTTCCTGCTTACTTCTATGTCTGGGTACTTATCTGCGATTTACAGGACACCCTCCACCATTCTGATTGGATCAGATAGATAACACTCACTCTGGCATCATTGACCGACCTTCACTAGTGGTCCCACAAACTGCTGGGAAGAAATAGCCATTCTCTCCTCACTGAGGTTCTCAAGATCATGGTGGATATAGATACCAGCAATGTGGAATGGAGTTTCAAGATCTCCTCCTCTACTAACAACATCAGTCATGCAGTATGACATACAGCCAGCACCTGGATAGTCTTGGAAGGCTGTCTGTCCATTAAGTACTACAAGCTGAAGACAGTTCTCTTTGCCCTACAGATCAACTCACACTACTAGCAGAACTATATAGTCTTGGTCTGAACAGACAATATGACCACATGGGCATTCATCAACAAACAAGGGGGCTCTCTCCACTATCTCCACTCTGTTACAGTATACATTCACTAGATCTGCATGATACATCACATTGGCCTTTTTGTAGAATATCTTCTGGATTCAGAGAACATCTGAGCAAACTTTCTGATCCACCTGCATCCTGACTCCAATGACTGGAAGCTGCATGCAATAGTTTTCTAGCATTTATACCACCCATGGGGCCCATCTGGCTTGACCTGTTTATCTTCTGAATGGTCATACAGACTCCTCTCTTTTACAAATAGTAGGCTGACCCTGAGACTTTGGGATAGATGCTTTTCGACACCATTGGCCTCCAACCAGGGCATATGCAAACCCTCCTTGGATCCTGATCAATCATACCCTACATAAGGTGAAGGGAGACTGATGCTCCCATCTCATTCTCATCACTCTCTTCTGGCTATGACAGAGCTATTGGCCTGAACTCCTGGAGAGAGTGATAGCCCTCTCCTTCCTTATTGGGCTCTGATAGTGGCAACACAGATATACCATTGGGATGCCCTCACTTGGTTGATCAGCTGTACTCTCCAGATACTATAATACTGGCAGAACCAACTCACAACCATCTAAGCCAGTATCCAGACCTCTTCTTGCAAGAATTATGAGTCCACCTACCAATTCTACATCTATTAGAATTATCAATAATATGTCAATCTTCTACTGAGCAGCAGATGAATTGCCTTATCCACCTCTTTTATGAGGGCATAAGCACACAATAACTCTAAGGTATCTGCACTGCCATGGGCTGGTGGACTACTGCCATCAATGGTGTCTGATTATTCATACTCCCAATAGTCTCTCATCTCATCCAGGAGGTAGGCAACTTATACTCTCCTCTATCTAAAGATAAAGCCCAATAGTGGAATATTTCTGTCCTTATCCACTGACTGGCCTCTTTATGCCCCTTCAACTCTATTAAGCAGTGGGTTCTATGTGACAAGAAAACTCATGCTCTTCTGATGCTTTGTATATTGTGGCATATTAAAAGCAATTTTGCCCAATGTTGAGTGATGGTGGATTTCCAGGGCAGCCAAGTAGACTGGCCTACTGAAATGGTTCTCACAGTAGACATGACTAAGGAATGTATACTTGACTCTCCCTTCAAGACCTCCTGCCCCATCCCTGCACTCTTGGAGGACTAGGATATATGCCCAGTATACTGGGTCTATCACTGGATAGATGAAACAGAACTCCTATAACCACTATATAGTAGAGACTACCTCTTTATCAGTATATGCTCTCTCTATCACACATAACTACAGACCACTTCTGCCACTGGTTCTTATAATGCATGGTTGCTGCTGGCATTGACCCCATCCACCACTCCTATTCTATTTAGGTGGAATCCTCTAATGAGGCATTGGAAGGGGGAACTCCCATCAATAAAGTCCTGAAGAGCAGGAATTGGAGCACCAAGACCACTTTCAAATGTCACTATCATCTATTCCATTGATTACTGGTTCTTTTCAAGACCTCTTGGGCAAGGTCTTTGGTATATATAGTCCTCCAGTACAAGGTCACAATACTGGCCTAGTACTCTGCTCATCTTCAATCTATAAATAACCAACTCTAAAATAGTCCTGAACCAAGCAAAGCTTAGTTCTGAATGGATGAGATACCATAAGTGCCAAAGTCTGTTCCAGACTATGTGAGCTTGGGAAGGACTGTGAACAGTTGTCTTTTTATTTCCTTCCTTGTGGGTTCTTCTTCCTTTCTTCTCTGGTAGTCTCAGCCACCAGGTCTTTTTTCCTTACTTCTAATTTAGGCTTACTACCAATCTTTCTTAACTAAGAGAACTAGTAAGAGTTGAGACACTCACTTATTTCTATATTTTACTTCTAGTTTTACATAATATCTCACACATAAGTCTTATATAGATGAATTTGCAGTTGTATATAAAACCAATATATCTAAGATAAAATAAAGTATGCCAATACTTTTAGGATGGTATAAACCAACTCTTCATAATCCTCCCCAAGCTTACAAAGTCTGGGACAGACTTCAGCATCTACAGTATCTCATCCATCTGGGAATAATGGTAGTATAGATAGAGTTGACTGAATACTGACTATATATATTTAGGAATAGAAGGCAGATTGCCTTAGAGGAAAAGATAGTGAGGTGGGAGAAGCTCATGGTAGATATCTGTCAAGCTATAAGAGGGGGTGAGACCCTTAGAGAGGTTACTATTAATATCTGATAGAAGCAATATATGAGAAAAGTAGTAGGCAGATTAAGGTAGTTAATAATATAACTATTTTTAAAAGAGTCAGGGTGTAGGGGAGAGAGAGTGTGAGGTTGAAAGAACATGGAGTAGGTGGGTTGGGGCTATCAGTGTGATATAAGGACCATATGTTTATTATAGATTAGTTAATAAAAGAAACCTAGTATTTATAATAAAAAAATAAAATAAAATAAAAAAAACTCTTAATATAGCAACAACTATATAAGCTATACAAAAGTATATAAATATATATATATCATAATATCTTCTAGCAAGCCAAATATATGACAAAGTTATAACTAGTTCAGATGGCTGAAAATAAAAATTTAATAAATATCAGAAATATAATTCTCTCATAAAGAATAGTATATAGGATCTAGTATCTCTTTTACCAAATTATCAGGAAATTAGATCATATTGAATATATAAGCTTAAGGATAAGAGTAATAGAAGTATAGAGTAGTATAAAGTTCATTTTATTGCTAAGGATTATTTACAAAATTATAATAGACTATATGGACATTTTTACCTATATTTAATCTTACTTCACTTTGAATACTTCTTACAATCAGTACTATATATGATTTAGAAGTCTACTAGATAGATATAAAGATGACTTTTCTCAATAGTGATATAGATGTAGAGTTATTCATTTATTAGCCATAAGGATACAAGTTATATAATAGTCAGAATAATGATCAGAATAATCTTATACATATTATAATATAGTGGATACATAACTGAATAAGTACATCAGATTTCTATATCTTGAAAACTTGATCTTCTTTGACTCTACAGAGTCCTTGAGATGTTGGAGTGGGTTAGTTCAAAGTATATCTGTCTACAGGCTTACTAGTTCCTTAGCTTACTCTTTTCTTTAAACTATTTCAATCTGAGGTTTTATTCACTCTAGATACTGAGGTATTTATACAAGTTTGCTAGCTATAAGGTGGCTAAGTTATGACTATATTTCCTATGAGTTACTTTACATAAGTATTAATCCTTAACATCTGTTAAATCTTTAACAGTTATCAAAACTTTAATCTCTGTGAAATCTCAACATTTGTAAAGAGTTTAACATTTACAAAAACTTTAACATTTGTGAAATGACTGCTATTTGTAAGACTATACTATATTTGGGAATTGGATTCAGGTACTGTGATCAAATATCTATTTCTCTAATTTATATTACTAATTGAGATTAACTATCACAACTTCCTTCTAAATAGGTGATTTATCCCTGAAACATCCTATTCACTTGAACTCTCAACCTTCTATAAGCTATATTTCCTTTTACTGTATAATCTATATCATTATGTTCTCTCAGAAGTGTCTCTTGATATATCTAAAGTCTTCTGGAACTACTTCTCAGAAATGGGCTGGAGCTAGCTTTTCATCTTTGAATAACTTGTTAACTTCTATGGTGATTGTGATCTGAGCATAAGAGAGCTGATACTCTATAATCCAGTCTTCTTTTTCCATCTCTGGCTGTGAGTTTAGTAGCTGTCTCAACTTGAAGTATTCATAAAACTCAGACTAGTTCTGGTAGATCTTAAAATGTGAGATTTATGACAAGAGAGTCTGGACAATACTCTGGATACTGTCAAAGGATTCTTCTATGATTTGCAGCTTAGTAGGGCACTATTGTCTTTCTATAGCTCATTGTGCAATACTGGTAATCTTAAGGGCTGAGACAGTACTTTATTAATTAGCCATTATACATCTAATCAATTACAGTGATTAGGAGTGGGGATTATTGGTGAGAGTTTTCATAGCCAAAAGATGGTTCTTTTTATATCTTGCACAAGGTAAGGTCCTTCTTACTTAGGCTCCAGTTTTCATGAACATGAAGCTTCTACTATATTTTGATATATCAGAACTTTGTCTCTTATATTTATAATCTCTAGAGGCTTATGAATCTTCTCTATATTTTTTCATTATAGTGTTTGTACCTTGGTTATATAATCCTTGGCCTTCTTTTTGATTTGGTGTAGTCTCTGTATTTCTATATCCATGTGTTTCCATATATCATCTCTATTAGACAATAAGGTTTCTTAAGAACTTTCTTCTCCAAATAGCATCTCTCAAGGGGTGAAATGAGTGCTTTGTGATCAGATATCTTGAAGAGCAGATAATGCTATTGGTAGACAGTGGTCCTAGATTTTGTAGTTATCTCAGATCTTGGTAATGATATTCTTCAGAGTCTTATTAGTCCTTTTGGCTTATCCATTTCTCTGAGGATGATAGGCTGTAGTCCAAATGTGCTGGATCTTATATATCTTATAGAGAACCTCAAAGAACTAATTCATAAATTCTATTCTTCTATCTGTAGTTACTTGTACTAGAGGCTTGAATTAGCAGGTAATTTCTTTGTAAAAGAAATTGGTAATTGACAGTATATTGGCTTCTTTGAGTAGTTCTACCTCAATCTATTTTATAAAAAGGTCCACAATGACAATGATATATTGGTTGCCAGTCAAAGTCAAGAGTAGAGGGCGTTTGTCACAGGTTTTGACAAATTGTCTGATTCTTCCCCTATTTCTGGCCACTACATTGTTTTTCTTATTTTATCATGTGTTTTTTTTTTTTTTTTCTCATTTATTAACTACATATCTATAATATACCACATATCCTCATATAACATCAGTAGCCCCATTCCACCCCAATCTCAACCCACCTTCACACTCACTCAGCCTTGCACCTTTGGGGTGTAAGTTGCAATCTCACTATCTGAGTAACTAGATCCTCCTACCTGGCCTGCCCCACCCAAGAGGGGGTATAGGTTGTGAGCCCCAACCACCTCAAGTACTTGGCATCTAGTACACCTGACCTACTCCTATTAGTGCCTTCTGTCTTGCCTATCTTACCTGTCTTGCTTGCTTATGTTGCCCATATTGCCCATATTGCCATCTTGCCATCTTGCCCATCTTGCCCATCTTGCCTATCTTGCACATCTTTCCCACCCATATTGCCTGTATTGCCAGTGTTGCCCATACATATTACCCATGTTGCCTGTATTGCCCATATTGCCCATGTTACCTATATTGTCCATTTTGCCTGTTTTGTCCATCTTGCCCATGTTGCCTATCTTGCCATCTGCCCATATTGCCCATGTTGCCCATCTTGTCATCTTGCCATCTTGCCCATCTTGCCTGTCTTGCCCACCCATGTTGCCCATGTTGCCTGTATTACCCATGTTGCCTATATTACCTGTGTTGCTCATGTGGCCCACCTATATTGCCTGTATTGCCCATATTGCCCATGTTGTCCAGTTTGTCTGTTTTGCCTATTTTGCTCATCTTGCCCATGTCACCTGTCTTGCCATCTGCCCATCTTGCCCATGTTGCCCAACTTGCCATCTTGCTATCTTGCCCATCTTGTCCCTCTTATCCATCTTGCCAATCTTGCCCATATCATCCATCTTGTCATCTTGTGTCTTGCTCATCTTGCCTGTCTTGCCTGTCTTGCCTGTCTTGCCCATCTTGCCCACCTGTGTTACCCGTGTTGCCTGTGTTGCCCATGTTGTCTGTATTGCCCATTTTGTCCATTTTGCCCATATCATCTATCTTGCCATCTACCCATCTTGCCTATATTGCCTATCTTGATATCTTGCCATCTTGCCCATCTTGTTCATCTTGCCCATCTTGCTCATCTTGCCCACCTTGCCCACTCATGTTGCCTGTATTGCCTGTTTTGTCCATTTTTCCCATGTTGCCTGTCTTGCTATCTGTCTATCTTGCCGATATTACCTATCTTGCCATCTTGCCATCTTGCCTGTCTTACCTGTCTTGCCCATCTTGCCCATCTTGCCATCTTGCCTGCACATGTTACTCATATTGCTCAAGGGTCCTCTTTCTCTGCATCTTAGGGATTCAATTTCCATCCAGACCTTTTGACCATTATGGTTCTAGAGAAAAAAGGTTTATTATATTTTATAGTCACTTGGACACCTTTCTCTATTAATATACCTGTCTATCCTCTATATAATACACAGTGCCCACCCCTATCCGATCCCCCTCGGGCCCCCCCCCCCCCCCCCCCCCCCCCACCTCTCCCCCCCACTCCTTCTTGTTGAAAGACTACTTTGTTAAATACCATCTACACCTGCTCACTACTCTGTTCACTGATCCCTTCTATCAGATGGTGATGTCGCCCACTCTGGGGACCCCAACCAACCCACCACTCAGTCAGCAGATCTCCCAACAACCTCTCCCACCTTAATAACTTCTCCTACATACCCATCTATTGCCCTTCCTTGAAAACAAAGAGTCAATATCAAGCCAACCCTACCCAAACTGCTAAAACCCACTCTATAGTGAGCCACCCATTGCTGACACCTCCTACTAATTGAGTTTTCAAATCCTCTCAGTGACCTCTCTCTCTATCCAGTCTTCTATCCACACCCAGCTGGTCCCCTATTGCCATCCAAAAGTCCTCCAGAACCTCACACTCTCCCAGCCAATGTTCTGATATTTGCACAAATCCCCCAACTTGCCCTACATTATAACACTCCTTACAATCTAATCGGCTACCATCCACCAGATGTCCAGCATGGAAATTCAACATGACAATCCTCCTCAGTATCTGCCACCAAACTACCCAGAACTTGAGAGAAAGCCAACTCCACACCTCAGCACTCCAGGACCAGATTTCTGTCCAGTCCTACTCCTCACCAATTCTCACTGCTTGCCAACTACTTGGCCAAAGATCCTGGCCAAGTCCCCTCTGATACTCTACTCTATCACCAATATTAAACTCAGTAAGTTGAGCTCCCCTCAGAAGCATTCAGTCCCATTGCCACATATCTGGGCCCCAGAACACCTCCCCCTCATTGCCTCACTAGTGCAGGCCTATCTGGTGTGCTCTATCTATCACCTCCCACCAGAAGCCCTTATACCATAGCCATCGGCTTCCATTCAGACCCACTAGTGAGAGCAAATCTCCCAAGGACCCCCATGGGGAGAATCTCATCTCATACACCTTTTGCATCAGTGGTACCCAACTCCTCCCTGCAGTTCAATGGCCCTTTTCAACCACCAAGCTTGCAGGTAGTGCAGCTACTTAGGAAAATCCACAAGACCTAGTCCATCCCTAACCACTGGCATTGCAAGAGTATCCCAGCTGATCTGGGACCTCCTCTCTGCCCAAATCCAATTGCTAGCAAGTTTTATCAGCCTCTTTACCATCCAAGCTGGGAAGTCTAAGTGATAGACCACATACCATAGCTTGGAGAACCAGTAGACATTCGGAATCAATATCTGCCCTGCCAGGGAGATGTGGTAACCCCCCCAACCTCTAAGAGCCTCATTCCAAATGGCCACCCTCCTCTCCCACTACACTCGTAGCAAGATAGATCCATATATAGAAAGAAAGATGCCCAGATACCACACTACTTCTCCTATTGGAACAATTGTTCCAATGATATCCCCTCCCACAAGCCCATTCCTCAACACCATTGTCTCATACTTAAGCCAGTTGAGTTTTGCCCTAGAGTATGCCTCATATCATTCCACTGTTACCTTAAGTGTCTCTACATCCACCACTGAACCAAGTCCAACCATCATATCATCTGCAAAGGCCCCCACCTTCTACACCACACTATACATAGAGAGCCCTGCTACCTTCCAATGTATCCTATCCATCAAAGGTTCCAATGAAAGGGCATAAAGGATAGGAGACTGCAGGTCTCCCTGAGGAACTCCTCTTCCCAAGGAAAATACCAAACTCCAGTGACCATTACACATTAGCACTGCCCTACTGCCCTCCAACAAATTCAACATAGAAGCCTAAAACTGTGGGGGAACACCAATTCTGTCCAGCACCTTGCTCAGCCATACTCACGAAACATGGTCATAGGCCTTCTTCTGGTCCAAAAAGACCAGTCTACCATCCAGTCCACAAGCCTGGGCCCATTCAATGATGCCATGCACCCAGGCAGTCCCATCTCTAATAAGCCTGCCTCCTACAAACCCCCACTGCTCCTCACTCAACACCTGTTGGGTAACCCTCTGTAGCCTCACAACAATCACCTTAGTCACCATCTTTCTGTCCATATCCAGAAGCATAATCAGCCTCTAGTTCTTCCAGTCCTCCTGCCTCTCCTTGTCTTTATACAATAAGGCCACCAGCCCTAAGTCCTGCTTTCCCACCCACTCACCATTCTGAAGAACATGGTCACAGAGGGCAGCCATCTCTCCTAACACTCCAGGGACCTTCGCTATCTTCCTCCAGAAGTCCCATGGTAACCCATCCTCTCCTGGCACTATCTCAAGCTTAGTTGCTACAAGGACTCTCTGGATCTCCTCCTCCTGGACTAGTAAGATCAAGTTATCTAGTCCTTCTACTTGCAGCAGCTCCCACTCCTCCAGTGTGTCTCCAATCTCCTCTTCATCAGCACCACCTTCCTCCTCACTCTACAGACCCCTCCATCTCTCCTTCAGTACTCCCAGGATCTGTTGCATGCCATGCACCATATCTCCCTCAGCATTCAAGACCCCATCCCATCAATGTTGCACCCTTCTAGCTTTGAGGACCTAGACAAGTACCTAGTAGGCCACTCTCCCTCCTCAAACCCCTGCCACCACAGCCTAGCAGCTATTCCTTTTATATAAATCTCCTCCTCCTCTCTCAATATCTGTTATAGCTCCACCACCTCAATTTTGCCTCCTCCAATCTCCAATACTCCACCTCTACAGAAGAAAGCAAATCAGCCCATTCTATCTGCAATCATCAGCCTATTAGAAGCACACCTTACATGCTTTCTTCTCTGCCTCCCAGTCTCTCTATCAGCTCCTCTCCAATAGACCCTCATAGCCTCCTTCAACCTCATCTAATAAACACTAACAGATAAACCCTCATGTACCCAATTAGTGATCTTCACTTAAATGTCCTCTATCCATAAGTCCCACAACCCCTTCTCAGCCAGCAGAGAGGAGTTAAGGCACCAATGTCTGGGTCCATCTCCACTTCCCCCAAACTGCCCCTATCCCAATAGCCCCCAGTGATCAGACCATGGGCATTACTCTACCTCCAGAGTCCTCCAAACATCAGCACCCCAACATTTGGCTGTCAGAATCCAGTCAATCCTCATTCCCAGTCCATTCACCTAGTGTGTATAGACCCTTCAATCACCCCACCATGGTTTACCCATATCTCCTAAGGAGCTAAGGTTCTCTACCTCCTCTCACTTATCCAGACCACCACTCCTCCTGCTGGCACTCCTCTCTCTATCAGTTCATCCAGCTGTAGATCCTTTACCATATTAAAGTTACCTCCCAGAATATTGATGCTCTCTTCCAAAAGAATACTCTCCTCCAACAGATCCCTAATCTACTCAATCTGCTCACCCCTAACTGCAGGGCAGTAGCAGAAGCCAACCCTCACTAATTCCCACCCAGGTTGATGCCATTCCACCCAGACCAAACAGTCCCCCCAGCTCTTAATGCTGCTCAAATCTCCTCTACCCTTTCTCATCAGAATTACCACTTTATTAATTCAAGCAGAAGCTCCTCCCCATTCGCTAGTCCATTTCATCTGTTCTTCCACCCCCTCCATACCACAAATCCTGCAGTAAAAATAGATCAGTCTCTAATCTCTTAAGCCAAGTGAAAATGTTCTTGCGCTGCCCAGAACCCCATAGCCCATTCATATTCAGAGAGAAAATATTAGTTATACTATTCATAAGAAATAATATTGATTATCAATTGTACTCTCTACAAATCTGCATTCAACTCCTCCTGTGCTAAGTCCAAGTCATGTTCCACAGCCAGTTCCTTCTCTTCAGCTGCCTGTGCCTCCAACCCTACCAGAAGTTCAGTCAATGCCCAATTCGCTTTTTCCTTGAAGTCCTTTTGATATTCCAGCCATGCCTCCTGCCAGAGTTGTAATCCATGATGCTCTGCCCAACAGTAGGCAGCCCGCTCACCCACAATGACTGCCAGCTCAGCCTCCCTCTCCTTATCCATCTCATATCCCTCCTCCTCCATAAAAATTACAAGTATCTCTGCCTTCAGTATCTCCACCACTCCATCTCCTCACAGAATCCTCACCCAGTGTTCCTCAGGCATCATAAACAGATTCACTTCCCCCAACTCCTCAGCTGTAAGGTTATCTATTATCTTGCTCATCTACAGCAGGTTCCCCACCTCCTTCCTTCCCAGTGTCCCTGGTCTTCCTACATCCAGCATCATGGTATCTGCCCCTACACTAGCAGTCTCATCCCACCCCTTCTCTGGGACATCCACCAGCTCATTCTTGCCAACTGCCACCACCTGGCCACCTTTTGTAATGACTGGAACCCCAAAATGAACCTGCTGAGCACCCTTCATCAACACATCTTCTGCTGCCTGACCCCTCACAGCTAGACCCTGCCTGATCAGAGGGGGAGTGTCATCTATGACTGGATCCTAGACTTCAAGTGTTCCATTAGAAAATGGATCTATATACAGTATCTTCCCAACTCCCTCCAGACTCTCTGCCATCTCGCCTCCTTCCATATTAGCCCAGATGCTTACTGCCATGCTCGCAGACTTCTCAGTACCTCCCAACCTTCTTCTTTACCCCTCCTTCCATACTTGCCAGCAGCTTCCACTGCTTCTGGCACCCTTGAGTCCTCTTTTTTTTTTT
>RBNI01002407.1:0-18620 GCA_003990745.1 Jimgerdemannia flammicorona | reverse complement strand
GGGGGGGGGGGGTTATTAGCAAAAAGCAGGTACGCAATGACGAACACCGGGAAGAATCGGACAGGTAAAGGAAAAAGGAAGGAAAGGGTGAAGGAATAAAAGGAGGAAAGGAGCTTGAAGGAAGAGAGAAAGGAGCTTGAAAGAAGGTTTGAGCCACTTACCGAGACATACACGCCAGGAAGCGAAGGTTTCGTTCAACGACCCTTAGGTACATGCCAATTACGTGCGCCATTTGTCGGCTAACATTCTTTTGAAGTCGGTGAGTGATTTGCTTTGAGGTGGCCGTGGATGGCCGATTTCTCGAGCAGTTCAGGGGATGCGGTATGCAAGCGAGGACCTCCGCGATTTCGACGGAGATGCGGGTTTCGATGATGACAAGGATTTACTGGAATGCATTTTCGACATTGTTGAGAAGCTGAACAACCGCGCTTCATTCTTTGTCGAAAAGAGAAACAAACGTTTCGCAGGCGTTGGGAGAGGATGACACTCGTCAGTGTTGGTGCGGTTTCTGACGATGGCGCGTGGTCTGATGGCACATCCTTGTAACCGCCCTTCCTTTTTTTTTTTCTAAACCCTTTTTTTTTGAACCCTTATTTTTTTTTTTTTTTCATGAAGGTGTCGAATACCTGGGGACTGCTCGAAGGAAGATGATACGATTTGCGGACTCCGCGAAATCCACAAAGGGTTCTTAGGCAACACTGAAGTTCAAGTTAGTAAACAAGAAAAAGGCAAAAAGGTTATTATACAATGCATATTTACCTTGCAGGACAAAGCAGAGACAAGAATGGCTACTTCAAATACCAAGTTGACATACCAGAGGAACTTGTCTACTTGCTTCTTACTCTCATTCATCTTGATCGCCCTCCAGTAGTTGTCCTCTTTGGCCACTCGCTGCATTCCCAACCTCCTCCCATACATCCATATCAAAGTCGATGTCGCCAAGCTTTCATTTCGGCGATCGGGGTATATTATCAAAGACGCCCGCTGCTTCCGCTGACACTTCTGCAGCCGCCGTACTTATCAATTGCTGGGATATTGTATTCGGTATTTTCAATCTTCTTTTTCGGCAGCATATGCATCAGCAGCATATGCATCGTCCCAGTTACCACCTAATGCTAACCAAAGTAAAAAAAAAAATTAAAAAAAAAAAAAAACACGCCAATTCACATTATAACATGAAGGTCAATCTCTTGACCAACTTACCGAGGCATGCGACGATCTAAAACGCCAGCGATCGATGGTTTGGAGGGAGAGATCGCTCCTACATCCACGACAATCCCGTGCGCCAAATGGTGTCAAAAATTCCTTTCGAAATCGGTGAAGAGTTTGACAAGGTTTGCTTGGTGCTGGCACCTAATTTCTTCAAACCAAAAAAAAATCTTTATAGACAACCAACGCCGCGAAAATCGAGGGAGGCTGTTTGGCAGCGCCATTGCCGACTTAGAGTGCACTTTCGACGAAGTTGAAAATACACACCCTGCTCGTCGCCGTAGAGACCTGTTTTGCGGTCGGGGAGAGGACCCAAGACTGTTTGCGTGATTGTTGACGGTAGTTCGTGTTCCTATTGCTTATCTTTGTAAACGTGCCATTTTGAAAATGGAGAATAGTTTCCACTACTAGCTCAAACATGGACGCGGCTCACTCGAGGGGCTGCGACTGCAGGGAGGAGATATCGAAGACAACATATTCGGCGTTCAAGTCGCGATTGGCAAACCGGACTGCAACGAAATATCGATTTGGCGTCGTAGTCATGATTGGTGTGCTGGAGGGGTTTGTTAAGGTCTACCATGCATAAGATGTAGGCATCGCGAAAATCCGCGCTAATCGCGGCCTGTTGTTTCGCCGCGAATGTCTCCGCGACACCGGTGGGAATGCTTCTCTCGTTGTAGACATGAGTTCCTTATTGACAATATTGCGGAATCGTTCCACAGCAGCACCTTGTTCTTCATCAGATAGTGGAAACACCTGATTCACAAGCAGAGGAGATGACTGCCGTGTGATTTCGTGGTTGACGGTAGCCCTGGGACCCACGGCACACCCGGTGAGTTTCGTTTTCTTGAATATGATTTCAGAACGGGAATCATCCGCGGAAGCTGACGACCCCACTTGACGATACCATCCATGGATTATACCGTGTTCTAGGGCCTTCGCTCGAAACTCCGGATCGTTCTGGAGAAGGTCTCAAAGCGAGTCACAGAGGGACCCAGCCTCGACCTTGTTTGGACGCAGAGCATCTGAGGTCGTGTTGAGGTTGCTATTGAGGTTCTGCTCAATAACGTCTGATCGCAATCACAGGTGTTTAACGATGCTGCGGCAAATGACTTCCAACTCGAAGCAGTTCTTCTGGCATAAATGGTGTCAAGGAAATTGGTAAAGAAGAAGAAATTCGGGACTAAGACAATCAAAAAAAGTATACATCAACGCAAAGCAACATTTCAGGTAATGGGTACTCACAACATCAAACTCCTGTTCCCGCCGTCAACACTACTAGCTCAAATATAGGTGCAACCCAAGCGAAAAACTGTCTGAAGCCTGGAAGAAGGGACCGAAGACGGCGCATTGGAATTGGGTACGGTAGGTCATGAATGTGGTGTTGTCAAGGTGTAGAAAGAGATATATTAGCAATCAAAAAAAAAAAAAAATTAAAAAAAAGGGGGGGTTACTAGCAAAAGGCAAGCACGCATTAACGAACACCAGGAAGAATCTAACAGGTAAAGGAAAAAGGAAGGGACGGGTGAAGGAAGAAAAGGAGGAAAGGAGCTTGAAGGAAGAAAGAAAGGAGTTTGAAAGAAAGTTTGAGCCACTTACCGAGCCATATACGCCAGAAACCGACGGTTTCGTCCAACGACCCTTAAATGCCAATTACGTGTGCCATTTGTCGGCTAACGTGCTTTTTGAAGTCAGTGAGTGGTTTGCTTTGAAGTGGCCGTGGAGGGTGGATTTCTCGAGCAGGTCAAGGGAAGCGAAGGCCTCCGCAATTTCGACGGAGATGCAGGTTTCGATAATGACAAGGAATTACTGGAATGCATTTTGGATATTGTTGAGAAAAAGCTCAACCTCGCTTCATTCTTCGCTGGAAAGAGAAACATTCGTTTCGCAGGCGTTGGGAGAGGACGACACGCGTCAGTGTTGGTGCGGCTGCTGGCATGGAGCGTGGTCCGATGGCACATCCTTGTGGCCGTCCTTTTTCTTTATTTTTTTTAGAAAAATTATTTTTTTTCTTGAAGGTGGCGAATAATTTAGGACAGTTCGGAGGATTTGCGGACTCCGCGAAATCCACAAAGAGCTCAGAAGCAACACTGAAGTTCAAGCTCTGTAAATAAGAAAAAGGAAAACCGGTTATTATACAATACAGATTTACAAAGCAGAGACAAGAATGGCTACTTCAAATACAAGGTTGACATACCAGAGGAACTTGTCCACTTGCTCCTTACTCTCCTTCATCCTCTTCTTTGCCTATTATCAATGACGCCCGCTGCTTCCGCTGACACTTCTGCAGCCGCCGTACTTATCCATTGCTGAGAGATTGTATTCGGTATTTTCAATCTTCTTTTCGGCAGTATATGCATCGCTACTTAATTATTAACCAAGGTAAAAAAAATAAAATAAAACGTCAATTCACATTCTTACATAATATAAGGTCAATCTCTTGACCAACTTACCGAGGCATGCGACGATCCAAAACGCCAGGGATCAATGCGCCAATTTGTGTCCAACATTCCTTTCGAAGTCGGTGAGGAGTTTGAATAAGGTTTGCTTTTTGCTGGCACCTAATTTGTTCAAAACAAAAAAATTCTTTTCAATACATAGATAGACCACCAGCGCCGTGAAAATCGAGGGATGCTGTTTGGCAGCGTCATTGCCGACTTATAATTCTTAGAGTGCACTTTCGACAAAGTTGAGAATACGCACCCTACTCGCCGCCGTAGAGACTTGTTTTGCGGCCGGGGGGAGAGATTGTCGACGGTAACTCGTGGTCTGATTGCGTATCCTTGTAAACGTGCCGTTTTGAAATTGGCGAATAGTTTCGACTGTTCGGTCCTTTTCGGAACGCAGCGATTTCCTCAGAGTCTTCTCCGCTGGTGGTATCTTCTTCAGACTCCTCATCGTCGGTGGTCTCGGCTTCCGATTCTTCAACGGCTTTGATGTTGCGACGATAGGATTTAACCTTAGTTTCTTTCAGGGGCTCGCTCGATTTCGTCATGTGCTCCCTCGGCCAGGGTCCTTTCGGCGGTCGCCCCATCTTGCTGGATTTGTCCACTCACGGAAGTTGTTGGTGATGATGGTCCCATTTTGCGCTGCTGTCTGTTAAGCTGAGGAGGAGATATTCTTCATGAGCTCGACAGTCTGCTCCCAATTTATTGGCGGCGTAGCACTGAGGTATTTTTGCTTCCAGTAGGCTTCGGCTAGGCGGTTCGGAACTTTACTAACGATGAACCTTTCCACCGTGCTAAATGTGTCAAGAGACATTTGCGTTGCTTGTATTCGCAGGCTGAGGACGGTAAGGTAGTATGTGAATCTTGGTTCGTTGTCGAGTTCGACGCGTAGGTTTTGAATCTGTTCAGTACCATAGTATTGTCGTTTCAACCAGGTCTTGAGGCCGTCTCGGTTCCCATTATCTTGGGTATCTTCCCAGGATATCGGTTTGCCGTAATCTGTCCGGCTTCCGAGCCATAGGTGGCCCACCATTCAACTAGGACTCCGCGGAATCGAGATAGATCACTCAGCATAGCCTAAAGCTAAAAGATTTGGTTCTAACATAGGCGTTCTTTGGGTCGAACCATGGTCCGGTGTTGTATCCTGCGATTGTATAGCAGTTGTCGATCCCGGCCGTGAATGTTGGGTATTCTATTGGCCTTCCCCAATAGAGCTGCACCTGATCGAATACCTTCATGGAGGCTGCGATATTGGGGTCGAATTCGCACGGTGATGGTACTCCAGGTTCTCCTGGTCCTCCTGGTTCTCCAGGTTGTCCGGGATCCCCAGGTATTGGATTTCCTGGCTTGACCGTGAAGTTCGCGTAGATTGCGTTAACCCATTCGACTGCTCGCTGGAGCTCGTCTGGTCCCAAAACCTTGTCATCAGGCTGGAATGGTTCTTGCGGATCTGAGGCCATCATGATTCCTATGGCGTAGGCTGCGCACCAAATGACCCATGTTTCAACATGTCTTCCCGGTGCGCCGTTTCTCCATGGCGTGAGGCCGTCGCTATTGTATCCGACTCTCATCCAGGCGGCGTAGTCATGCCTTGGTCCATTTGTCGAAGTAGTGGAACTGGACACTGGCCCACCAGCTTTCCAGCGTCTTGGCGGTTTCCTTTGCCCAGGTCGCATTTGAGTCAATCAGTGTTGGCCTTTTAGGGAACCCGGAGGTGTCATCAATTTGATGCTCCCACCACATATGCCAGATGACGGCCCAGCATTCTTGAATGATTATCTATTTGTCGGCTTCTACTATTCCCATTCCACCGGGGTAGGCATCGTTGGTTCCTTTTAAAGGCGGTAGAGGCAAAGATTTTCGTCGTGAACGGCATGTCGAAGGTGTTTGGGGCCCGTTGCTTCGGCATTAATGCTGGTCCGATATGGTACTTGAGTACGTTGAGGTAGATCTTCTCCAGGCGTCCTCTTGGCCTTCCTTCGGGTTCCCACTCCCAGAACGCGCGTGCTCCTTCGATGGCGAACTTCCGGATAATTGTGTGCGCCATCCAGTAGTCGTGGGGGTTGACCGTATACGCAGGTCTTCCAGTTTTCTGTGGCTCCTTGCCAATGCTCCATCCGTATAGCGGGTACCCGAATTCAAAGAAGAATTCGCTTTTCGGACAATTGACTTCTGGGTCCTTCATTGTTGGGAAGGAAGGTATTGGCCTGATTCCTGCCTCGTCTTGATAGGCACGGTAGGTTTCTTCAAGCGGTTGAGGATAGCCTTGTTGTAGTCGGTATCGGGCCAACCTTGTGTTTCTCCTGCCAATCGCCAAACCTTTGTCCTTAACCTCTCTTGGAATACAGGTGCTGGTCTGGTGGGAGGTGTCATGGTTTGTTTGCTCGGGTTGGTCTTCTGAGCTGCTTCAAAAATTCCGTCTAGCCTTCCCGAACAATGGAAGCGGGTTCTGACCGCAGCTGTATTGAGGGCGGCGAAGGTGTTGATATCAGAAATTTCTTTCGATTATTTGGCGGATGTGGTGGCGGTCGCGGGTCGTTGAAGCGCGCCCTAGGTTCCTGCTTGCTTTCGACTTCCTTGTTTTCAAGGGTATATGGCTTCCAGTAATTGATCGGCCATTCGTAGCGTCGGTGTTGCGCATCGTCTCGTTTCTGATCCTGAGTTTCCATGAATAGATCATCCATGTCTTCGGTACTGATTTCATGAAGCCTCACTTCGATTTCACCGATTCTTCTGTTCTTTGTTGTGATTCGAAGACATCTCTGTACTTTGGAGATCCAGTGAGGGTTATCTTTTTTATCGGTCAGGTAGTACTCCAAAAGGTTTCGGTAATGTGAAAACCTCCCTGCCCTCCCCTTCGGTTCGCGATTGGGTAGTCTTCCCAGGCCGTGGCGTAGTGGAGAGTAAATTCCAGGATCCTCTTGCGGAAGTAGTAGTACCAGTTCCCGGTCTTGTCTTCAAGGTACCGGTAGATCATCTTGAGGATCTCGTTCATCGGTGTAGAGATGTGTTAGAAACCATCCTTGTTTCTATAATATTTTTCCCAATATGGGTCGAACGTGTGGTATCCTTTAGGTAGTCCTGTCTTCTTGACCGTTCTGTCTCCAATGCTGGATTCGCTTGATGGCATGTCTTTGGGACCTTCGTCAGGAACGTCGAAGATATCGCCTTCGTCATAGAGGTTTCTTTCAATTTCGATTTCGACGCGAGTTTCGGTGCTTGGTTCTCCGAAAGCTGGTTCCGGCGAACTCTGGTCGCTATCGAGAGTAATCACTTGTTTGGTTGAGCGGTTCTTGTAAGCCATTGTGCTGATGTGTTTTCTTAACGTTGTTGTAACCGAATCGACACTTTACTCCTCCGGAAGAACTCCTTTCCGCTGGTAAGCTTTGCTTGAACCGTTGCTTTCTTCTCGAGGCTAAGCTTTAAGATCTAGTGATAGCGTAAAAGCTGTTGTTATGTGTTTATTGGGCTGTGTGTGTTACGAATTGAGTTATTATATCCTCGAAAATCAAATACCCATCTTGGTTTCTTTTCTTTCTCAATGCTGTTCGTCGAGGTCACCATATCGTGTCCTGAGAACACTAAGAATTCCTGAGCTGCGGCAATCTTAGTGTGGACTTCTTCAAACCATCCGGCTTGAAACATTTCTTCGTGTTCTTTATGTCGTTCTTGATAATGCATGATCTGGCTTGCGCTGCAGTGTACGGGCTCCGCAATGGTAGGGGATGCTGCTTTGTTCCTCGGAGTTGAGTACCTTGCGTAATCAAAGTCTTGCAGCGCGCAAACGAGAAGATTACCAGGACTTTGACCTTTTGTTCGGTCATTGCTTTCCAATAGAATCCTGTTGAATCGGGTTTCCTTCTGCCTTCTGGGTGATTTCTTGCCACTTAACCTTCTTGGCCTCCTTGGCTCGTTGCTCGCGGTTCTTTTCTGTGTCCATTCGTCGGGCCGAGCCTTGGTATTCTTAAGGAAGCTCCTGCCGCTTCTTGCGTTCGAGGTCTCTTCTCGTAATTGCGGCTACTCTTCGGTTGTTATCGAATATTTCGTCACCTTGCTTGTACAAGCGTAGTAGTCGTTCAAGTGCTCAATGCAGTACATACGAATGTCATGGGGGCATCGTCCTTGGGGGACGTATACATCAACTATTCGTTGGTACCAGCGCTGACTTGTATCATGGATTTCCACGATGTTCACTTCGAGTGTTAACGTCCAGGCCATGGTGTCACCAATTACCACCTGCCCTAGGTGTTGGGGAAATGGGTGGAGTCTTGAAAATTGGAGGATCGAAGTAGCGATTTTCTTGCTCGTCCGAGTCGCTGGCTTTGGCGGCATCCTTTCCCTTTGTTGGGGGAAGTCCTGGTAAGTTGGATCTGTTTCCTTCGAGAATTTCTTGAGTTTTGGTAACGCCTTCGATCCACATGCTAGCAGGACGCCTCTGGATTGGTCAGGATTCTGATGGATTATCCACCCGATTCGTTCGTGGGAAAGCGTCGGTTTCGATGATAATCGGTTTGTCAGGTATCATGACACCAATCGCGGCGCATTCCGCGATTGACCTTTTTAAGTTACGATAGGCTACTATCATGTCATTGTTCCATCCATCAGTCCATGTGAAGCGCTTGTTTATCAAGTCCCCTTGAGGCTTCATAAGGGGGTGTGCTGTTTGCGTATAATTGATAACGTAATTACGGAAGTAGCCATACTTGCCAAGGATCGACTGGAGTTCCTTAAGGTTCTCTGGTTCGATAGGCTGGTGAGGCCTTGTATTCTTCCGGGGTCGTTGCTGATTCCCTTGGTCACATGGACTCGTGATCCGAGCAGACTTGCTTTTGGCGGAATAGGCATTTTTTGGGCGCTAACTTCAAGCTGTGTTTGCGGCAGACTTGTAGAACTTTGAAAAGCGCTTTATCATGATCGTCTTGGGGATTTCTTCCTCCGGCTATGTCGTCGATGTAGGGCGGCGCCATCACTGGTGTCCCATAGGCTTGATCGAAAAAATGACGGAATGCCCCCATCATGAATTCTTGCCATTCTTGGGACGCGTTATGTAACCCGAAGAGCATTCCGGTTGGTCGGAGATATCGGCCGTCGAATGTTCGGACAACCAGATAGTTCGCGTGCCACGGATGAACGTGTTTGTGCAGGAAGACGCTCTTAATGTCGACTTAAAAAATTTTCTCCATCTTCATGGTGCACGATGCTGATCAATGCTTTCAGTACTTCCGGTGTGGTTGGCATGGCGAACGGAATGATATGAGTCGTGTTATTGTTGCGGGGTACCATTGATCGTACGTTTCGTCTGCTCAGGAGCCGGTTCGGAATTCTTGCCAATCCTGCTCCAAGGTTCCGGCTTGTTTGATAAGCTGGTCGATGAGGTATTCGATAGAGATTGTGGAGTTGTTTGAGGACATTGTTGCTTGGTGGAAATGGTTGCTAAATGCGGTGATTGCATTGCTCTAATTGCGGTGGCTCTGGAGTCTTCCAATATTTACACGAACGGGTCCTATTTTTCCTCCTTATCTATAGGCCGATCATCCCCCGTATCTCTCCCCCCCATGGCTCTAGCACCTGAAGTCCGGGAACGTATTTGATTCGCCCTTGATGTGCCGATAGGTAATGTTGCACCCTTGTAAAAGTATGTGGTGCGTTTCTAGGCACCAGTAGGCTCTTCATTCTTATCCTTGCTTAGATAAGTTCCAGGTTTGCCTATGGTGGTCGCGGCGGTGTTGGCTGTTCGAAGGACGTAATCGGTCCAACGACCCTTTCCCCCCAAAGCGATACTATGCGCCACTTTATGGCGAAAGGTTTCCAAGAACTCCGTAATGAGTTCGACGGGGTCAGCCTTTGAAACGCAGCGATATTGGAAAAGATGTCGACATTTTCGAAAATAAACTTGACCATGCATAAAATGTCGGCGTCGCGGAAATCCGCGCTAATCGCAGGATGTTGTTTCGCGACGAATGTCTTCGGGAATGCTTCTCTCGTTGTCGACAAAGAATTTGAAGAGCTCCCTATCGACAATATTGTGGAAAGTCCCACAGAAGCATCCGGTTTCTCGTCAGAAGTTGAAAACACCTGATTCACAGGGGGAGATGACCCCCGGTGATTTCGTTGTTCGCTGTCGCCCCGACACTCATGGCACACCTGTGGGTTTCGTATATTAAAACTGGACGGGAAGCATCCGCGGAAGATGACGACCCCACTTGACGAATCCATCCACGGATTTTAGTATGTTCTGGGGCCTTGGCTCGAAACTCAGGATCGTTCTGGAGGAGGTCTCGCAGCGAGACGCGGAGGGACTCAGCCTTGGCCTTGTTGGGACACGCGCGATGCAGAGTATGTAAGGTTGCCTTGATGTTGCTCCGGAAGTTCCTATCAATGATGCCTCATTAAAACGGCAGGTGCTTAAAGATGCTATGGCAACTGACTCTTAACTCGAATATTCTGGCATAAATGTGTCAAGGAATGACAATAGGTCAAGAAGAATTCGAAATTAAGATAATAAGATGTATTCAACACAATAAAATAATTCAGGTGATTGAGTACTCACAATATTAATCTCTTGTTTCCGTCGTCAACTCTACTAGCTCAAACATGGACGCATCGCAAGCGAGGAACAGCCTGAAGCCGAGAAGCAGGGATCGAAGAGCGCGCATTGGAATTGGGCGTTGCAGTCGCTATAGGAAGCCATTCCGCAAAGAAATAGTCAAGCTAGCTAGGTTTGAGAAATGGCGTGCTGAAAGGCTTTATCAAGGTGTAGAACGAGGGATAGAAGAACAAAAAAAATGAGTGGTTATTGGCAAAAGGCAAATACGCACGCAATAATAAACACCGCATAGTCAATCGACAAGCACGAAATAAGGAGCTTCGTTATCCTCCGGTAAGCCAACGAGTCCGACGGGGACGAAACGATATACCCTAGAAACGCGGAAATTACATACCCCTGGCAACACCGATTTAAGCCAACCCCTCGGGTGACCCACAAGGAAGGGTGAAGGATTCGCTCTTCGGCGAATGCGCCACTTTCAGCTTAACAGTACGAAAACGTATTCCCCACGCCGCAATGCATAACAGGTGGAGTCATCACAAGCACTACAAGTCATTTACTTCGCTCGTACCTGCCCCTTCCTTAACACGTCTTTTACTTCACTCCCATCCCAGTCTGTTTAGCAATTTGACTCGAAGTGTGATGGAAGAAACCGAGGAAGAGATGGACTGGCGAAGGAAAATACGAGCAAAGGGACGGATGGGTAAAGTGTGTCCGTGGAATGACGTCAATGACATTCCTCACATGATCGAATTACGCGCCACCACAAGAACATTCCAGGCCTCTCCGGATAAGTAGGTTATACAATATGGTCATGTGATTTTCGGTCTAAACGAGAAATTCGCAAGTTGTATCATCTGCGTTTGAACAGTCCTATAATATATATTATCTTTATTTCTATTATATATAATTATTATCTCTAAAAGATAGAATATATTACCAAAGTTTACTAAACCAAACTACTAGTCTAGAATAGTTTTTATCTATTTTATTTATTTTTTATTTCTGTTTTAATAATATTATATATATTTATATATTTAAAAATGTTTTAGCATTATATATAATTAACTACAATACTTAAAACTATTATTAAAAAGATATTTATTTATTTTTAGTTTTGAAGAAATAAATATTATAGAATCTCTTATATAATTTATATACTAACTTATATTACTTATAATAAGACTATATAATCAATTAAATAAAATAAAAATAAAATAAAAATTGTTTATAATTTTAATAAAAATAAGAAATTTATACAAAATAATTATATCTAATTAAAAAAATAAAAAAAAAGTTTAATTAATTAATAATATTTAATACTTTTAAACTTAAAAGATAATAAGTTTATAACTATATTTTAAATACTATAATATAATGAAGTTACTAATCAGTCTTACTCAATACAATTAATTATTTAAAATTTAATATAAATTAAATAATATATTTATAAAATTTATAATATAATAAAACTATATACTGATAAATTAATATATTATAAATAATCTAAAATAATTATTAGACCTAAGTTTTTAGTTTTGTAAGAAAATACTAAGTTCTAAGTATCTATTACTAAGGTATAATCTAAGTATTACTTTGATTCTTATACTAAATAAAGATACTATACTTATATTTCAAGTTGATCAGACTTAGAATTATTAATGAGTTAGATCTAAGAGTTCTTGATAAGAAACTTCTTTATTCTTAAGAGAAGAAAGCAGAGCTGAGATGATAATACACTCAGTACCAAGAGTATTTATATAGATTTAGAGCTATAGCTAAATATAGTATACTGAATATATCTATATACAGTTATACTATATATAATATATAACTACTATATTGAATTTCTATTATAAATTTTATTATATATTTTATAAGTATTTTTATTAAAAATTTCATTATAAATTCTGATATCTTATTATTATATAATGAACTATTAAATTCTTTCCTTCTTTATATGAATCTACTTATTGGCTCTATACTAAATTCCAGATATTTGTTTAACTGAAGAACTATATACTAGACTACTTAAAAGATAATATTACTTTAATATTCATTAGTTAAATTAGTAATATTCTCAGAGAATATTCTATAGAGGTAGTTAAAGACTTAAGATTATATACAGAAAAGAACATATAGTCTCTGTAAGAGGGTTGCTTTTTAGGGTAACCATTACGTAGTTCTGGAAGGATTTTCTGGAAGTTCTAGATATTCTGGAAGACCGTTTTCTTATGGTCAAGATCAATTTCATATGGAGTACGTCCTCTACGCTTATTGATTTCAAGATTGGGTTGATGTCTCAACCAAAGTCCTTTTTCAGACTAGTTCCAGATGTTCAGGATTTTCCATATTTCAGGAAGTTCGAGAAACTAAGACCAGCTTAGTTGAATTGGCGTATCGCTGCAGACAATACCAAATTAGGAAATTTCGTGGCAGGGTTAGGAGTAGGACCTAACGGGGAATGGATTTACTTAAGAGTGGTTTGTGGGTTATTAAATAGGTTTATTCACTATTCATGATATTGCTATACTAGAAGTAGTTATGTGAAGGGATATTGTGGGGAAGTGCTCAGGAGTTGTGTTCAGATTGTTCAGGTCTGAGATTCTGAGGTCTGGGGGAGGGGGTATTTATACTAGTGAGGGGCTATCTAGACTATGCTAAATATGGGTGTAGCATTAAGTGCCTTGCTGAGTCAGAATGCAGTCACGTAGTACAAGTGTGATCTGATATGTCAAGAGATCATCTGACTGCTGAGTCAGTTCACAGTCACGTCATACAAGGCTAATCTAATTATACTATGACTGCTAGTCTATTTATAGGTTTACACACTGTCTGGATAGTCTTTGATGACATCACCATCGATGGCATCATCTCTGATGAAGTAGTCATCTAAGAAGAGTGGTTCGCAGATTACTTCTCCTTGTTGGCTGAGGTAATAATACATTGGAACTTTGTCTCCATCCTACAGGATAGCATCATCTGTCTCGTATGCTGGATAAGGTGTTGGTGGGCGAAGGAGGGGTATGCTGTCTTCGCTTTCCTCAGATTCGCTGTCTGCATACCTTCTATAGGTTATAGTACTATGAGTCGCAGGGTTGTAGTAAGCTGGCGGCTGTGGTTCATGTCGCTCGTACTCAGGTGGTGGAGTTGTTGGTTCAATCTCGAGGGTTGTCTGAAGGTACAGGTTGTGTTCTCCGGTCTCTTCATTGTAGTTGAAGTAATCGGGAGTGAATGCAGGTTGGTATTCATGCTAGTGGTCATTGTCCCAATAAGTCTTGTACATGGTTATGAACTGTTGTAAGTTCATTGGCAGAGTTGGCGGTATGATCAGAGTTGGAAGAGATCCTTGGCTTGAGGTCATGTTGGCGTCGGAAGGATCATTGTCTTCTGCTTCGTCTTTGTCGAAGTTAATTATATCATAGATATCCTTCATGGTATATCCAACTTGGGGCATTTGCAGAATGTGGTCATCGGGGTGCGGGAAGGTTCTGTCTGTGGTTTCAATATACTCAAGATACTTGTGGTTGAGTTCTTGTATCATGTCATCGATTTGACCATAGGACAGGGTAGCAACCATTTCGCTGTTAGTAACTCGGAGGCGGGGAATAAAGGTGCTGTACTCATAGAAGAGTTCTCGGTATTTGCGGGCAATGAGCTTCTGGTGTTGAGACATCTGGGTAATGTCTGTATCATGGTGGTGTTCAACCATGTCTTCCAGGAGGCGGCCGATCTGGTAGTAGCTTGAGATTTGTCCAATCCGGTGGGCCTCGTTAAGCATGTTCAGGGTGTTCCATCAGGCTTCCATGAAGTAGAGAGGTGCTTGGCTATAGATATTCATGAGGGGCAGAGGGGGTGTAGCTCAGTTAACAATGGCATTCCAAATGTCAGCGCGGATGCAGTTGTAGATCTCGGTGGTCATGTTTGTGTGTTTGGAAGTTGTGGATGTTATTTGTTTTTGGTTCTCTGTTTCGATGCATCTTGGGGCTGGGTATATATGCATTTGTTCTGGATTAGTAAGATCCCATTTGTGTGAATCTTGTGTTCCGTGACTTGGTATTGACTCAGCTTTGTGTGCTGTGACTTCTGTTTGACTCAGCTTCGTGATCTTGCAGGTGATTTCCAGATTTGCTCAGAGGTCGCATGTGATTTCTGTGGCTTGGAGATTGTGTGCTTACAACTCTCCCCTTCTTAGCTTTAAACGTCCTCGTCGGGGCCTTCTAATTTGTTCTGTCTTGCTGAGTTCTTGATTAGGTTCATGATAATTATATTGTTTGAGGGAGTAGTATGTGTATGTGGTGTACTAATAGGTGTTGGAGTATTCGGATTTCAGTTGTTCAAGGAATCATATTCCTGAACTAAGTCAGTTGCATTCTGGAGATTGGTCTTGGGTTCCCATATTGCATCATGGATCGGATAACCTTTCCATTTAATGAGATACTCGGGGTGGTTCTTGTGGCCACGTTTGTTGAGGATTTGTTCAACTTCGTATTCTTCCTGGTCATTAATAATGACAGGTACAGGTGGTTCTGTAGTTCGGTTCAGGAATAGTTCATCATCATTGTCATTATATTGCTTGAGACATTGGACATTAAAGACTGGGTGAATCTTAATGGTGTCTGGTAGCGCCAATTTGTAGGAGGTTGGAGAGACTTGTGAAATGACTTCAAATGGTCCAATGAACTTGCTGTTCAGCTTTGTAGATAGTCTGTGCTTGAGGTTATCAACTTGGTATCCTTGGATGTCTAATAGAACTTTTTCTCCAATATTGAAGGTTTCTTCTCAGCAATGTTGGTTAACATACTGTGACTGTTGTTCTTGAGCTCGTGATAAATTCTCAATTGCGATCTGGCTTAGGTTACGCATTCGGAGTAAGAATTCTTCAACAGCTTCGACTGTGGAGGGTTCTTCAGTGGTTCGGATGAGTATCAGGGGGGTGTTCGGGTTTTGTCCAGTATTGGCAAAGAATGGGGTCATTCCAAGAGAGGCTTGTTTACTGTTGTTATAGGCAAACTCGACTGCAGTGAGATGTTCATGCCAATCATCTTATCTGTAGGAAACATAGTTTCTTAGCATTTGTTCCAGAGTTTGGTTCATTCTTTCAGTTTGGCCATCGGTTTCAGAGTGAAAGGCTGTAGATAGTGCAAGTTTTGTTCCAAGGTGTGCATGGAGGGCTTTCCAAAAATGGCTGGTGAATTTTGGGTCTCAGTCACTAACAATGATCTTAGGAAGACCATGATAGCAGAAGATGTTGTCAAACAAGAGTGTAGCTATGTCTGGTGCTGTTGCAGTGGTGGTGGTTGGTATAAAGTGAGCTTGTTTGCTGAGATAGTCCACAAAGACAACAATTGCATCTTTCCCATTCTTGGTTCGGGGTAGTTGTACAATGAAGTCCATAGAGACTTGTTCCCAATTAGTGGATGGTACTGGGATAGGGTGGAGTAAACCAGGTTTTACTAGTGTGGAGGACTTGTTTCGCTGGCAGGCATTACAGGAAGTGATGTAGGTCTTGAGTTGATCTGCCATTCGGGGCCAATAGAAGTTTGAGAAGATAACTTCATAGCATTTATCAAATCCTAAATATCCAGCTGTAGGGGCATCATGACATTCGAATAAGATAGTCCTTCAGAGGTCTCAGTTGTTTGGAACATACAATCTGTCCTTGTAGTAGATAGCATTGTCTTTGAGTTGGTATTGATTATACTGGGTATGCTTGTCAGCATCATCACTGTTCAGGATTTCTCAGAGTGCTTGAGCTTCTTTATCATTAGCACATACTGTGATAATTTGTTCCATGATGGAGTTTGTGACCAGGGTGAGAGTTTGGATGACTTCTTCAATAGGTGGTCTGGAGATTGCATCGGCAACAATGTTTCCTTGCCAGGGCGGTACTGGATTTCGTAGTCAAAGTTGGTGAGGACTTTCATCCATCTGGCTTGCTTTCGAGAAAGGGTAGCCTGGGTCTTGATGTTGACTAATGACTTGTGGTCCATCAATACGGTGAAGTGTGCTCCTTCTAGATATGGTCGCCATTTGATCAGAGTATCTACGATGGCTAACATTTCCTTCTCATGAGTTGTGTAGTTGATTTCGGCATCGTTGAACTTGCGAGAGTGATAGGCCACAGGGTGTCCTTCTTGCATGAGTACTGCTCCAAGGGCTAGGTCAAAGGCATCAGTAGTAACTTCATATGGTAGGGCAGGATTTGCCGCTTGAAGTACTGGAGTGGTTATCAAGGCATCTTTCAATGCTTGGAAGGCAGTATCTTGTTCGGATCCCCAATTTGCAAGGTTGTTGAAGTCTTTTTCTTATTTCATGGTCCAGGGTTGTTCTTCTTTCTTGTTGTGCTTGGTCATTTGGGTAAGGGCAGTGGCGATTTTGGCGAAGTTGGCAACAATCATCTGTAATAGTTTGCTAATCCCAGGAATGACTGGAGATCTTTCAGCTTCTTGGGTCTGGGCCAATCTTTGATTGTGGAGATTTTGCTGTGGTCCACTTTGATTCCATTTGGCATGACAATGTGTCCAAGGAATTGGATTTCCTTCAGGAGAAATTCACATTTGCTGAGTTTTGCGAAGAGTCTGTTCTCTCGGAGTTTCAGTAGTACTAGCTTAAGATGTTCGAGATATTCCTCCAGGGTTTTGCTGAAGACTAGAATATCGTCAATGTAGACAACAACAAATTTGTCCAAGTATGGGTGCAGGATGGTATTCATCAGTGTCTGGAAAGTTGCAGGAGCATTAGTTAAGCCAAAGGGCATAACCAGGAATTCGAAATGTCCGTAGCAGGTTCGGAAGGCTGTTTTGTAGATGTCTTCTTCTTTCATAGCAATTTGCCAGTAACCATTTCGCAGGTCGAAAGAGCTCATGAATTGTGGGTTGGTAAGTCTATCGAATATTTCATCGATTCTGGGTAGTGGGCAATAGTTTTTGATAGTCTGTTCATTGAGGTCATGGTAATCAATGCACATTTGCAGGTCTCCTCCTTTCTTGACAACAAAGAGGACTGGTGCGCCATAAGGTGATACGCTGGGTCTGATGAATCCTTGTTCCAGGAGTTCGTCAATTTCTTTCTTGAGTGCGTCGATTTCTCTCAGAGACATGTGGTAGATTGACTTGAAGGCTGGCTTGGCGTCTGGAATGGTCTTGATTGCATGGTCTACTGCTCGTTTGGGAGGTAGGCCTTTTGGGAGTTTCTTCAGGAATATATCTCGGAATTTCTGGAGTAGTGGTCTGACATGGCTGTCAACTTTGGAAAAGTCTTCTTCAGAGTTCTCGGGTTGTCCTTTGGATGGACGGATGGAGATAGCAAAGAGAGGGCATTTCTTGGCTAATTTCTTGAATTGTAGCTTGTTAATGTGGGTGATCTTTGGTCCAGAGTCACTAGAATTGAGTGGGTCCTTTTCGCCTTGCAGTTTGAAGTTGTGGCGTCCTTTTTTGATGGTCAGAGAATGGTTTACCCAATCGATCATAGGGTTCTCTTGTTTCAACCATGGTGTTCCAAGGATGATTTCGTTGTCTGGGAGTGGTATGATCTGGAGGGTAACATATACTCGGTAGTCACCGATTCAGAAGGGTAGATTGCGGACTTCCTTGCTAATGACATGTGAGGTTCCATCAGCTGTGGCAACTGCTTGGATTTGTTGTACCAGAGAGGTGAAGACCTTGAGTCTGTTGGCTGTTTCTTCGTTGATGAAGTTGCCTGAGGCACCACTGTTTATCATAATCTTGACAGGTGCTCGATTGACAAAGGCTTTAAGTGTAAGCAGTTTGTCTGATCCAATGGTGGTAATTTCGGTTGTAGGAGCTTTCCTTCTGTTAGTTCTTCTTTGAGCCAGTTCATTGACACAAGAGAAGTAATCATCAATCATATGGGAAGAGTACATTCCAATGCCATGGGGGCATCGGCCACTTGGTACATATCCATCTTCGATTTTCTTGTAGAATTGTTCTTCCTTGTTCACAGTAGGTTGGGCTGGGGCTTTGTTTGATGAACCGAATCCTTTGGATCCTCAGATAGTGGGCAGTAGTTCAGGGACTTCTTTGACTGTCAGGGTTGACTCGATTTTTTCAAATAGGATCTGGGCAATACAGAATCCAATGGGAATCTTGAAGGGTGTCCAACTGTGGTTTCAGATGAGGACAATAATTTCGCCTGTATAATCTTCGTCAATGACTCCTCCTTCTACTAAGAGTCCTTTCAATTCTAGGCTGCTGCAACAGCATATTCTTCCAACATGTCCTTCAGGGATTTGGATGCTGATTCCTGTGTAGACTTGCTTGACTTCTCAGTTGGAAACTGTAGCTTCTTCGGCTGCATACAGGTCATATCCAGCTGCTTTTTGACTTCCTTTAGTTGGGGCTTTGGCAGTTTGTCTTAACTTGACAAAGTCTAGGGTTCTGGTAGTCAGGTTGTTG
>RBNI01002406.1:0-18620 GCA_003990745.1 Jimgerdemannia flammicorona | reverse complement strand
TAAAAAAAAAAAAAAATAAAAAATAAAAAAAAAAAAGTAAAGTGTTTCCCAGCTAGGTAGTAGTAGAACTTGTCTACTGCTCAAACTACTGCTAAGCATTCAAGCTTGCATGACTCATAGTTCTGTTCTACTCCACAGGTACCTTGGCTTGCATAGGAGATGACATATTCATGTCTATCTTTCTTCTGAGCTAGGACTGCTTCAAGTCCTATAGCACTTACATCTGTCTGTAGGATGAATTCTAGGTTCCAATCTGGTCTTCTGAGGATAGGTACTTGGGTCAATCTGGTCCTGAGTTTATTGAAGGTTTCTTGGCATTTCTTGGTCCATTCAAATTTAGTTTTCTTCTTCAGTAGCTCATAGATAGGTGCTGCAATGTTGGAGTATCCTTTGATGAATCTTTTATAATAGCTGGCCAGTCCAAGGAAGGCATGGACTTCTGTAGTTGTTCTGGGTCTCAGGTAGGCTGCAACAGCCTCAATCTTCATAGAGTCTATGTAGATTCTGGTCTGGTTGATGAGATATCTTAGGTAGGCAATTTCTTGAGCCGCAAACTTGTATTTCTTGGGCTTAATATAGAGGCCATGCTTCTTGAGCTTCTTGAGGACTAGCTGTATATAGTTGATATATTCCTGTACAGTATTGCTGAAGATGATTATATCATCAATATAGACAAAGAGCTATTTTCCAATCTTGTTGCTGAAGACTCTATTCATCATTTACTGAAAACTTGCTGGGGTATTGCACATTCCAAATGGTATTCGTAGGTAGATATAGATGGCATCAGATGTAATGAAGGCTGATTTCTCACTGACATCTTGAGTGAGACCAATCTGATGGAAGCCTGAGAACAGATCCAAGGTGGTGTAGTATTTGGCTTTGCTTTCAAGAGTGGTAAGGATTTTTTGAATATTTGACAAGGGCTACCTATCCTTCTTGGTGATTGTATTGAGCTTTCTGAAGTCAATACAGAGTCTTGGTGCAAACTCTCCAGGCTTGTTTCCTTTCTTTAAGACAAGGACAATAGGTGAAGCTTAGGGACTGATAGCTTGCTTGATGATTCTGGCTTCTTCTATTTCCTTGAGTTCTGCTCACAGTCATTCTCTGTAGGTAGGTGATATAGGTCTGGCTTTCTGGTAGATGGGCTTAGTATTACCAGTATCAACTTCATAGTAGTACTTGGGTTCTTGATTATAGATATCTCTGAAGTCTATAGTAAGTACTCCTTCATTCTGGTATAGGATCTTGAGAAGTTGTTCTTTCAGGAGAAAGTTTACTCCAATGGTATATGTGTACTTATTCTGGTTCCTGTCTTTCTTGTGCTTAAGTTCAGTAATCTTGGTAGTGGTATAGACTCCTCTTCCAGTAGATCCAAAGCCTTGTTCTCCTCTCTTGGTCTCGATGAGTTCAATGGCTTCAGTGATCTTGGGCTTCTTGATTTTATAGATCAGCATCTGGTCAATCCTGTTATGCTTCTTGACTTCAAATGGGGTGGTGGAGTTATGATTCCTGACTATAAGGAAGATCTTGCCAGTATTATCAGAGTCAATTACTCCTCCTTCAACTGAGATTTTGCTTTTGGCCAGACTGCTCCTGGTCTTGATAATTCCAGCATAGTTCTCTGACAGCTTGACTCTAATTTCAGTACCAAGTAGGATAGTGGTCTGTGGTTCAAGGGTAGTATCTTGAATACTGGCAAGATCCATTTCTATGGCTCCTTCAGTCTTATATTCTGGGATCTTGGCTTCAGGGTGAAACTTCTTAACCTTGAGAGTGATGTCTGATTCTTGTTTCTCCTCATTATCACTATTAGCTTGAAGCTCAGGGGGCTGGTCATCTTCTTTGGCTTTCCTTTTTGCTTCAGCAGCTTCTTGTTTGTATTTCTGTTGGTGGATTTTCCTGACTTCACTGATACAGAACCAGCAGTCATTCAGGTATTCAGAGTAGTACATCCTAGTACTATGGGGGCATCTTCCTTAAGGAGCATAGCCATTGATGATCTTGTTGTACCACTGCTCATTTGTGAGCTTGGGTGTCTTGTCCTTATTCTTGTTTTTGTTCACCAAGTGCATGAAGACTTCTGTGTCCTCTTCATCTCCTTCCTCCATATCTGGTAGGACTCCTTTGTGGACATTGATAGAGACTCATACCTTTCTTTCTCTATAGTTGATCTGTATTTTCTGGGCATTGAGGTCAATGAGGCCTTGGCCTTGTAAAGCCATTGGTTGCCAATGAGGATGTCATAGTTGGTGGTGCTTGTAACAATCATATCTACTGGGATGGTAGCTCCTTCTATCTTGATGGGGACTTCTTGGATTTTGCCAAAGAGGGTAGCTCATGTACCATCTGCTGTGACATAGACTATCTTGGTAAACTCTTCAATGTCTCAGCCTAGGTGGTCAATTGTCTTCTTACTCATGAGACATTCTCTAGCACCAGTATCAATGATGACATCAAAGATACAATCTTTGATCTGACATGGAGTATAGGCTGATATCTTGCACTGATCTTCAGATTCTTTTTCTGAGTCTTCTGATTCTTCCTGTGCATTGTGAGCTTCTACAATCTTGTACTCTTGATTCTTGGTAGTAGTTGCAAGTCCTACTCTCAACTGCTGTCTGAAGGCAGAGACTTCGGCTAGCTGTCCAAAAGTAGCATTGACCTTCTGTTCCTTGAGATCCTTATAGATATCATACTGATAGATCTTGGTCTTGTGCAGCTTCTGTTCCTTCTTGCTTTTGCTTTCTCCTGAGACTGGAGTAGTATCTTCAATGATTTGATGGATAGCTTCATCTAACTCCATGTCTTGATCAATCTCCTTAGGTTGGGTCTTACTTTGAATAGTGATAGCTAGAGTCTTCTTTAGTCTTCTAACTGGCTTGCTGTTGCTCTTCTTGTCATAGGGCTTGGTCTAGGTTCTGGTACCTTCAGTAGCAGAGTAGAATTTGAGCTTATCATAGTATTCTTCATCATCAGTATCACCAATCTCCTCAATGACTACTGCATTGGTTTATTCTCTGGTTCTGCTAGCATTGCTTGGTTGGGCTTTATGTCTTGTTTTAGTCATGCAATTCTCTGTATAGTGGCCTTCTTTTCTACATCTGAAGTATGTGATATTGTATTCTTCTATAGCAGCTGCAAATCTCTGCACTGGTCTCCTGTTGACACTTCAGACTTCTCTAACAATATCACCAAGGTGTGCAGTCATCTCAGTGAACTGCTTGGTAAGTTCCTCCACTGGGTCAGCTTTGACTATCTTGGGGGTAGGTGGGATTGGTTGTCTGTTTACAACTATAGCAGGTATGATACTAGTTAGCTTTGATGGCTCTATCTTGATGCCAGTTATTTTCTCCATTGAGTGTTTAGCAGGGTGTCTTGCAGTCCAATATCTCTGTGTAAAGATCACTTTCTGATCAAGGATCAGTATAGCTGGGGTAGACCAGATTTCTAGGGCAATTTCAGGGTGAACTCCTTTGAGGAAGGTTGAATCTGCTATTTGTTCCTTGAGGGCATCATCATAGCCAACCAAGACAATCTAGTGGCAGATTCAGGTATAGAATGAGTTGGGATCTTCACTGAGTCTCTGGCAGATAGTGTTGAGTTGATCCTTGAGAGCTTGCTTGATCTCTTCAGTATAGTATGTTGTTCTAAGGAAGGCCTTCATATTGGCAAGTTTGGCTGTACTATTATCAGCAATAGTAGCTGCATTAAACTTATTTCTGGCAGGTCCTCTAAGACTGACTGGTAGAAGGGCCAATTGTGCATCTACACCAAGGGCTCATATAGCAGTGAATTGTTCAAAGTCTTCAATGAAGGTCAGGATTGACTCTTTAGTAGTATATCTATAGAATGTGGGGGGACACATTTCTATCTTGTCTTGAATTCTTACAGAGGTGACTCTTGTGGTCAGGGTAGTTGTAGTGGTTGTTCATTTTTTAGCTTGAAAGTGAGGGATTCATCTTGAATCACTAGCCAATAGGTACTAAGTTGTCATATAGTGGTCACTGAGTCCTTCAAATATACCAGATTCTCTTCAAGATATATCTCTTAGACTAACTCAAGTTTGTTATAAGTAAGTTCTTATTGGAGTGCCTTCCCAAGGTCTTATAGTTCTCAAACTTCTTATCTTTAAACTGTCTTATTATCTCTTAGATTGCTTGCAAGAAAGTGTATATATTGCACTAAGTAGACTGACTTTATTTTAGAGGAAATAATAGGGGTATTTATACAAAATATAATTCAATGATTGCTAAGATATAAAGCTAAATATAAATTCCAATGAATATAGTTATGAATACAATTCAAACTTCAGCAAAGTGGCTGAGAGCCACTTAACATTATGTGGAACAATCATGCAATTTCCCCTTGGCAGACTTAGTTTAGCTCATTTCATGCAGTTTCTTATCCCTTTCTATGCCAAAGATAACTTAGCTAGTGGTGTTTTAAAAATACGCCAACCATTAATGCGAGTTAGTAACAATGTAATCTGTCCAGTGACTGAGTATTCATCACATCTCAGCTAGTCAGGCATATACTATGCCAAGTTGCAATTAGTCACTAGTATTTACAATCAGTTCACATACCACATTCACAATACCCCCAATTCGCACTCGATCTCATGGTCCTTTAGAACCAGCTATAGCCCCAAGACCAGTTGCCCTCCTAGCCCCCTTATATAAACCTCACCCCTCTCCCATTCCCAATCTATCTGGCCTATGTGCTTGTCGCAAAGAACAGCTAGTCACACTGTATTATGAACATCATCTGCCAGTCAAAGGTCAAAAAGCTGCACTAGTTACGCATCTCAACTCACACTATCCAAGTCTCAACCCTCCACCTCAGCTAATTATTGGAGAGCAAGCTGAAGATGCCCTTATTGAATGCTTAATCTCCACTTTAGTTGGGTGCCTTGCAACACATCCATCCATCATACCGATGGGCCCCAACTTAATTACTCCGCCAGTATCAGAGCTACCAGTGGGCTTGTCACAGGCAATTCCTCTACTGGCCACTACTCCTCCCTCAGCCATGGTCTCCTTTATGCCACCACCTCCCATGACAAGGTTGATGTCACAATCGCTGCTAAATCTACAAAGTGGTGAGTCTTCCTCGTCTCTCATTTCGGATGCTGTGCTTTGATGGAATTGGGTACCACCCGACTTGCTGGCATCACTAGATGTGGGCGACTATCAGATTCTATCCGAATGGACCAGCAGCACTCTTATTTCACAATTAAGTAGCCACAAAAAAGCAGATATACACATGCCTGACTGCGACCTAGATCTACCACTGTGGCTCGAAGCCATCTTTAACATCCGAGGTGCTCTACTGGCTCTGAATACCACCCGATCGACCTCGCATGCATCCCATGCTCCTCAACTTCTTGCCCATGCAATCTTTATCATTAAAGCGATAAATGATCATTATGACTGAGTGGCACTTCAATGCTTCGATCATCAAGTTCATATACTCAAGGCCTCCTTCCCTGACTTGGACATCGGTAATCCAGACATAGTTCGCTGTATATTCGAGACAATCGTCAGCCAACCTTTCTCAGCACCCTTAGCATACCAACGTCACTCTATGTTCTCCTATGCTGGATCTCATGCGGCAGGAAGTTCATCAACTGCCCACCCAGCTGGCAGTCCAAAACCGGTCTTGTCCACCAATCTCTTGTGCTTTCAATGTAGGGTGTGGGGATATGCCATCAGCTTCTGCACCCAAAACCCTACTCCAGCATCCTACTTTCCCATCCAAGCCAGATGATCCTATCTACCCAGATGGTGCAGCAAGCTCAGTCTGTCATAACTTCAACGGCTCTGGTTGCTCCTATCGAAACTGCAGTCGAGTGCATATATGCCTCTTCTGCTATGGACCTTACACAGCCCCAGCTTACTCTGCTCACTGCGACTAATCTCTCAATTCCCCCCACTTCTAGTCACCCAACCACCCCATACCATTTTAAGGAGTGGAAAAGAGTACTGCGTTCACATCCAAACCAATCACTTGTTCAGTACCACCTAACAGATCTCTACCATGGTTATCAGCATGAAAATCACTCTTACTCTGAGCTTCACATCGACCTCATATCTGACAACCTTACCTCCGCTTACCAGCACCAAGAAGTTCTCTCCACCAACATTCTCACTGAGCTAGCTGCAGGTCACTATCTTGGCCCATTTTCATCTCTCTCCTCCATACCACCAGAATTCTGCCCCTTTTGCAATGCACCCCTCAGTGCCATTTCTAAGAAGCACTCATCCAAATTTCATACTATACAACATCTATCCTTTCCCTACGGGAGTTCAGTCAATGACAGAATCGATCCTGAGGAGTTCTCAATCCAGTACCAGTCCATTTAAGCCATCATTCTCCTTCTCCTCTCAGTTGGCTCTACTGTGCTCTTCTGGAAGGCTGATGTGGCTGACGCCTTCTGCACCATTCCAGTACACTGCTCCGATTGGGCTATGCAGGGTATCTGCTGGCTTGGTCTTTTCTTCCTTAACATGTTCCTCTCCTTTGATCTTCGCTCCGCTCTCTTTATCTTCACATCTCTCATGGACCTCTTTACCTGGATCTGTATTCAACTGTACAATCTTCCTAACTTGGGCCATTTCGTTGATGACTTTATCTATGTCGCACCTCCATCCAGCGTATTCTCCTCCTATAATCAATTTCATGCTACCGTATCTCGATTCAGCCTCCCACTCAAACCCTCCAAAGATATTCCTCCTACTCTAACTATAGAGTATGTTGGCTTCATTCTCAACACTCCAACAATGACGATTAGTCTCCCAATGGAGAAATACACATGCATTCTCATCTTACTAGCATTATGGCTTATACTGGCTCAGCAGACTCAATCATACCATCTATGTCCATGTTCACACCATGAAGCTCAATCACTCTCAGGCCATCTTATGCACATTGTTCAAATACTTCCAGATGGGAAGGTGTTTTGCGATGGCATCATTTGCTTCGCTTCCTCTTGGAAACCACCCTATGCGGGGTGGTGTTTTCCACCTCCTCGACTAGCCACCGACTTACAGTAGTGGTATGATATTCTACACTCATGGCCAGGTCATCGCCTGCTCTGCCATTCTGAGTGACTTGATTGTGGTCTGTTTACAGATGTATCTGGGACACTTGGTGCCAGTGGCCTGCTGGGCCAATGCTGGTGGAGTACTTGTTGGGCTCCCTCCTTCTTAGATCTGAATGGCTATGACATATTCTGGAAAGAAATGTTTGCCATTTGGGTCTCATTGGTGCTCTGGGGCCTCTTGTTTCATTCTCAACATATCATTCTCTAGTGTGATAGCCAGCTCTATGTCGAATCATTGACCAGTGGTTGGGCATGCTATCATCCTCTTATCAATGACTTACTTCGTTATATCATTCTCTTATGTCTTGAAATCGGATTCGAAATTCAAGCTCATTACATCCCTTCAGTATCTAACCCTATGGACCCCTTATCTCGCCATATACTTCCTCCACATCTCCAGGATCCATTGCTTACATTAATCACATCTCTCTTTGGCTTCACCATCAATTCAACACCTGCCTCTACCAATGCACTCACACTCAAATGGGTAACTTCCAGTCAGGCACCAATTCTCTACACCGATTTCTCAACTCCTGCAATATTGTAGAGGCTGCTGCTTTCCCTCTTCAAGATGAATTACTCAGTTATTGGGCTCTTTGGCTTATCCAAGATGGCAAGTCCCTACTCCACTATCAAGAACTACTTCTATGATCTCGCAGCCTATCAGGTCACTCACTGGTGTGGTCCTCCACTCCAGTGCCTTTCTCTACCCCTCTTCAACACCATTATGAAGTCTATTCAGACTCACCCATCACCTTCCAGTTCACTTGACTAGCTTCCCATTACGTGCCAACACCTCCAGTTTATCCATCTCTCTCTCCACATAGACACTCCTTTTGGTGCTACTATTTGGGCAGCAGCATGCTCTGCTTTTTATGGCTTAATATATGTTGGTGAATTTACTACTCAAGATGGCTCCATATTCAATCCAAATTGGCAAATTTGTCATCGCCATCTTCATCACCGATAGAATGATACCCTTTCTCGACTATTCTGGGCTCTACATCTTCCCCAAACAAAAACAGGCAGAGCAGGTGACATCTTCCTTGGCTTCTCTGGTGCCTTCAATTGCCCATGCACTGCAATTGACAACATGGTCTATATTCTCCCAGCACAACCTCATGACCCTGCCTTCTGCCTTGGCCCAGGCCAACCACTTTCTCAATCTACATTCATTGAAGCAATTCGATCTCCACTCATGGGCACCTCCCTAGCTGTCGGTATTTATGGTCACTCCTTTCGAATTGGTGGTACCACACTTCTGGCAGCCATGGGCTATCCTGATCATATCATTCAACTCACTGGTCGATGGAAATCCACTGTATTTCTCCACTACATTCGACACCTTGACCACATTCTCCCCAAAACCACAGCAACACTAGCAGGACTCCCTCTACCTGATCTTCAGCAGGCCATGGGTTTGGCCAATAATGGCCGAATTTTGCCCATAAGTAGTTTATGGCACTATTAGGAGCCTAAAACCACTTCCCAGGCCCACAGTATTTGGTCCCCTTCACTAATACAAATGGTGGGCCTTGGAGGCGTATGCTTCCATATAGCCAAACCTACCCCGCTTCATCCCCTATACACATTTTACATTTTATGCTTCATAATCCCCCCTTTTCCGCTTCATTGAATTGGTCACTCGATAGACACTTTGATATAGTTATGAATGCAATTCAAACTTCAGCAAAGTGGCCGAGAGCCGCTTAACATTATGTGGAACAATCATGCAATTTCCTCTTGGCGGACTTAGTTTAGCTCATTTCATGCAGTTTCTTATCCCTTTCTACGCCAAAGATAACTTAGCTAGTGGTGTTTTAAAAATACGCCAACCATTAATATGAGTTAGTAACAATGTAATCTGTCCAGTAACTGAGTATTTGTCGCATCTCAGCTAGTCAGGCATATACTATGCTAAGTTGCAATTAGTCACTAGTATTTACAATCAGTTTGCGTAACCCTCCCACCCATCCCCTTTTAGTAGTATATGTATAATAAAAGAAGGCCCCCTTCACTAATGCGAATGGCAGGCCTTAGAGGCATATGCTTCCATATAGCCAAATCTACCCCACTTCATCTCCTATATATATTCTACATTTTACACTTCATAATTCCCCCTTTTCTGCTTCATTGAATTGGTCACTCAATAGACACTTTGCTAAAATAAAATGCCAGGACAGGGAAAAACTGCTAAGTTTCAGAATTGACACTAATGGTTATACAGATTCAGGATGCTGGTATAATTTTAGTAGTACAGGAAAATGGTACTGGAATAATTCAGTATTATATCAGAATACCAGTACTGGCATAATTCAGTATTACCTCAGAACTTTAGAGCAGAATATTCAAGACCATAGGGGTTTCATCCTTATCAGAGATCAGGATGTCTTGGAAGGAGATGAGGTCTGTGAATTCATCATCATCACATAGGTTGTATATTTTGTATATATTGCATATCTTGTGTATGTCATACAGGATGATGTCATCACTGATGACATTATCATGTTTGGTAGTAGTGGGAACAAGGAGGTCTGGAGCTCTCTAGTCTATGAGATTCTCTTCTACAAAATAGAGAACAAATGTGGGGTCTTGGGGAGGTCTAACCTGGATGCTTGGATCTTGGAATACTAAGATCAATTCTTGCAGAAATTGATCTGGGTTGTCCTGGAGAATGGGATGCCAGAAGTCTTCTACTTTATTACTGTTGAGGGTGATAGTTGACTGGACTTCTGTAGCCACCCTGGCTTCTAGTACATTGATATGGCAGACTGATAGGTCTCTGAAATCTGAGACTCTAACATACTCCAAGTTGGGGATCAACCATGATGCATATCTGAAGATCTGATGGATCTTCTTAGCTATCCTTATTTTGTATATATTCATGGAAGTGGCATCTTGTAGCTCTTGAGTACTAATCTGTGGGAACTCTTGGCAGAGGAGGTTTCCTATTTCATACCCCTGCCATATTTAGAGGTATTCAGTAGTAATGGTGATCCTTGTTTCCATTTCATTGTAGTAGAGAATATAATGATAAGAGTCACCAGTACCCAGGTTGATACTAAGAGTCCTTCTTGAGTGAGTCCTCATGACTTTTCTAATGTCTTAGAACATCCTTTCTTCAACTAAGATGCCTTGGTGGTTTCTTGATCCTTCTTTTATATTTCTCAAGATACCTATATTATAGTTACAATGACTCACAGTTGGTTATCATTGCTCATCTTGTATGCAATATGATCTTCTTATGCTCTGATCTGGTGGCTTATAAGGAAAGGCTGTCTTCTGTACTGATGTCATCATTCTGGAGTCATCATTACAATATATAGATCTCACAACTATATAAAATAACTTATAAAAAAAGAAGTTCTAACTTAGCTAATATATATATAGCTAGCAAACTTGTATAAATATCTCTAGTATATATTTAGAGTAAATAAATCTCAGATCAAAATATATAGTTCAAAAGTAAAGAGACAAGAGACTAGTAAGCCTACAGATAAATATATTTATAAGAATTATATAACATCTACAGTCAGTCATATGGAATTTAATAAGATATATCAATATATTATCTAAAATTTCTACTAGCTCAAGATAATAGCTAATATTAAAAACTATATTGTTTTCTATAATATTTGTTAAAGATATAAATCTAGCAACCAAGCTCTAGCTGGAATACTATAGTTACTACTAATTCTCTCTCAAAATTAAGACTATATTAGAATAGACTTTATTATTTAACTACTAAAAATAAAGAAGAAAAAGAATACAATTATTATCTTTATTGATTATCTCAATAAGTAGACTCAATTTTTTATAAAAATTACTTCTGTAATAGCTCCAGAAATAGTACAATTATTTATTGATAATATGTTCTATCTCTATGGATTATCATTAGTAATTATCTTTGACAGAGATGTAAAATTTACAAGTAACTTCTAGTAAGTACTCTTCAAAGAACTAGAAGTATAACTCAAGATATCTACTATCTATCATCTATAGATAGATGGCTAAATAGAACAAATCAATTAAACTCTAAAGTAGATACTTAGTATCTACTATAGCTATAAGTAGAATAATTGAGATAAAAAACTCATCTTAGCTGAATTTATATATAATAATAGTATAAGTGTAAGTATTGTAATATATCCAGCTTAATAGAGATAAATTACAAGGTTGGGAATTGATATGGTTTGGCTTAAGTCCTAAGTTACTTTATTAAAAAGTAACAAAATATTTTATAATTTCTAAAGTTCTTAGTATTTAGTAGTATATATAAATAGTAGTAAAGTATATACTAATTTAAGATCTATAGTTATAAATCTGAGCCACTTAGTTGTAAAGAAATTTTTCTGTAAAGTGAAGTAGTCTCTAATTTAAGACTTAGCTACTTGATTGTAAAGGAATTTTTCAGACAAATAGCTGTAAAATATAGTAGTTACTAATTTAAAGCTCAGTTACTATAACTATAAAGCCCAGTTACTTAGTTGTAAAGTCCAGTCATCATAACTGTAAAGTCCAGTTACTTGATTATAAAGGAAAGTATAGTTACTAATTTAAGGCCTAGCTATTATAGCTATAAAGTCTAGTTACTTGATTGTAATCAAATAGTTGTATATATATATATATATAATTCTATAAAGTAAAATAGATACTAATTTAAGATTTAGCTACTTAGTTATAAAGGAATTTTTCAGCCAGATAGTTATAAAGTGAAGTAGTTACCAATTTAAAGTTCTGAAGAATAGTTAGCTGAAGAGAGGTTGACTGAAGGAGGGGAAGAGAGTGGTTGACCAAAGGGGGAGAGAAGGTAGTTGATCAAAGGGGAGGTGAACTTATTATGTATATTTATTTCTCTTTTTCTCTCTCTCTCTCTCATATAATGAGTAAATAGTAGTGTAATAAGTGAAGTATAAAGAGTAAGTAGTAATATAATGAGTAAAGTATGAAGGATAGATGACTACAAAGATCATAAAGAGTGAGTGGCCAAAAAGTTTTGAAGAGTGGGTCTCTCTCTCTCTTTCTCTCTTAGAGGGAGTAAAAGGTGGTTGAAAAAAAAAAAACATAGTTGGAAAAAAAAAAAGTATAAAGTGGGGTGAGTAATAATAAAGAAAGTAGATAACTGCAAAGAGATGAGTAGCTACAAAAGAGCCATGAGTAAAGGGTGGGTGATATGGGTGGTATGGATGATAAAGAGAGTGGGTTATTGCAAAGACCATAAAGGCTACTCTGGTAATTGAAAAAAAAAAAAAAAGTGTAATAAGTGAAAAAAGCTTATAAAAAAGTATATCCTATAATCTAAAAATTAAGCCCAGCTATCTATAATCTCTACTGTAGACTTATTAGTTCTCTCAATTTCTCTTTACTTTAAACTATTTCAATCTCAGATTTATTCACTCTAAATACTAAATATATATTTATATATATGCTAGCTATAGGGTGGCTAAGTTATAAGTCACTTTTTAAAAAATTAAATCTTTTAATATTTATTATAATTTTGATAATTATAAGAATTTTAATATTTATAAGATCTTAGTAATTGTTAAAGTTTTTATATTGCTAAAATAACTGCTATTTATAATGCTATACAATATTTGAGAATTGGATTTAAATACTATAATTAAATGTTTATTCTTCTAATTTATATTACTAATTTAGATCAACTATAATAACTTTCTCCTAAATAGATAATTTATCTCTAAAATATTCTATTCTTTTAAACTCCCAAGTCTTAATAAGTTGAATCTTCTTATACTATATAATTTATATTATTATATTCTCTCAATATTATCTCCTAATATATCTAAAGTCTCTTAGAACTACTCCTTAGAAATAAGCTAGAGCAGGCTCATCCTCTTTAAATAACTTATATACTTTTTAGTAATAGTAATTTGAATGTAGAAGAGTTAACACTCTCTAATCCAATTTTCTTTTTCTATTTCTAACTTCAAGTTTAGTAGCTATCTTAACTTGAAGTATTCCTGAAACTCAGTCTAATTCTAGTAAGCCTTGAAATACAAAATTCATAACAAGTATATCTGTACTATACTTTGCATAATATTAAAGGATTCTTCTATAGTTAGTGACTTAGTGAAACACTACTGTCTTTTTATAACTCATTGTATAGCATTGATAATCTTGAGAGCTATGGAATTACTTTGTTAGTTAATCATGATATATACTTCTTGAGTTAGTTTTGATAGATAGTAGTGGAGATAATTGTGCCTGGGAGTTTTTATAGCCAAAAGATAGTCTCTTTTATATTCTGCACAAGGTAAGGTCCTTTCCACTTATATAGGCTCCAGTTTTTGTGACCATAAAGCTTCAACTATGTTCTGATATATCAGAACTTTCTCTCTTATTTTGATAATCTCTGAAAGCCTGTGAATCTTCTCTGCATTATTCCATTATAGGGTCTGTACCCTGGTTATATAATTCTTAGCCTTCTTCCTAATTTGGTATAGTCTCTATATCTCTATATCTTTATATTTCTATATAGTATCTCTATTAGATAATAGAGTTTCTTGAGATATTTCTTCTCTAAACAGTATCTCTTGAGAAGTAAAATGGGTACTTTGTAATCAGATATCTCAGAGAGTAGATAATACTATTGATAGATAGTAATCTCAGTTTTTATAGTTATTATATGTAGATCTTAGTAATGATATTCTTGAGAGTCTTGTTAGTCCTTTCTACTTATCTATTTCTCTAAGAGTGATAGACTGTAGTCTGATATACTGGATCTTATACTTCTTTTAGAGAACCTCAAAGAACTAGTTCATGAATTCTGTTCCTCTGTCTGTGGTTACTTATATTTGAGTCTTGAATCAGCAGATAATTTCTTTATAGAGAAAATTAATAATTATCTGTATATTGACTTCTTGAGAAGTCCTACTTCTATTCATTTTTGTAAAAAGGTCTATAATAATAATAATATATCAGTTACCAGTCAAAGTTAAGAGTAGAGGGCTAATTATATCTATTGCAATATATGCAAAGGGTACTGATTCTATATATACTGACCTCAGAGTCTGATTTTATTAGTCTTATTTCTATTTCTAGCATTTGTTATAGGTCTTGACAAATCACCTAATGTCTTTCTCCATTCCTGACCACTATATTATTCTTTTTACTTTATTATATATATATTTATTCCTTCTAGATAACTAAGTTCATATACTAATTTTATTACTTACTCCTTCTTGTATTTAGATATAACTAGTAGTTTTTCTTTTTTTAATATTTTTCTATTAGTTTCAAATTGTTTCCATATTCTATTGATAATTATTATATTCATTCATTTAGATATTGGGGTATCTTTCACTCTTTATTCATAGTTGGTTTACTGGTTGAGAATTCTTTGGAGTATTTGTGAGAGGATATTTATATTGACATTAGTTCTTCCAGAGTTGTATACAATGGTAACATTATAGACTTATAACTTTATAATCTATCTGGTAGGATTGCCTGATGGTCAGTAGTCAAGTGAGGGCTAAATAGTCTGTCTGAATAGTAAAGTATCTTCTAGTGAGATAATAGTAGAACTTTCTATAGCCTAGATGACTGCAAGACACTCTAACTTATATAATTTATATTCTTTTTCAGCTCCTCAGATTTCTTGACTGAGATATACAATAATATATACTATTTTGTCTTTTTTCTGAGTCAGAACTACTTCTAGTTCTTGTATATTTGTATCTATCTACAGAATAAATTCCTGAGATCAATCTGGTCTTCTGAGGATAGGTGCTTAGATTAGTCTGATTTTGAGCTCATCAAATACTTTCTATTATCTGCTAGTCTACTGAAACTTAATATCCTTCTTATTGAGTTCATAGATTGGATCTGTAATGTTGGAGAATTCTCTAATAAACCTGTAATAGTATGAGATAAGTCTCATGAAGGCTTGAACTTCTGTAACAGTAGTGGGTCTATATTACTATTGTTTAAATCTTAAGAGGGTCTATATGTATTCTATCCTGATTGATAATATGGTCAAGATAGAAAATCCCAATTTCTACAAACTTATACTTCTTAGACTTAATATACAAGTTATAGTTCCTCAATTTCTCTATTATTTATTAGATATACTATAGGTGGACCTTTGCTAATTTATTTTAAATAATAATATCATCTATATAAACTATTATCTATTTTCTCATATTGTAGTGAAAGATTTTGTTTATCATTTACTAGAAGCTTGCTAGTATATTATATATTCTGAATAGTATTTATAGGTAGATATAGATTTCATCTGAGGTAATGAAGACTGACTTCTCACTTACTACTTCTGTAAGACCAATTTGGTAAAATCTTAAATATTATAACAGTTTGAAAAAATAGTAACAGAAGTGTGACTTGCTTTCTGCTAGCTAAATAAGAGAAAAGAAAGTTACAAAATTGACAAAATTTGTAATACTTCTTGTAAATAGTAAGGATTAAGAGGCCTAACAAAATATATAAATATTCCAGTATCTAGAGTGAATAAACCTCAGATTGAAATAGTTTAAAGTAAAGAGAAAGTAAAAAAACTAGTAAGTCTGCAGGCAGATACACTTTGAACTCACCTACTCCTATATCCTAAGAACTCTATAGAGTTAAAGAAGATCAAGTTTTCAAGATATAGAAATCTAACATACTTCTAAGATTAAGCATCTGCTACATTACAACTTAGTGTCCATTGGCTAGTGATTCAAGATAAATTCCTCACTTTTAAGCTGAATAACAAACAACTACTATCACCCAAACAACTATACAAATTGAACCAAGATATTCAGACAAGATAGATATAAGACTACCAGTATTCTATGGTTATACTTCAGATGAGTCAATCATCATTTTTATTAATAATTTTAAGCAATATACTACTGTAAGGGATCTGACAGCAAGGCAGCAAGTAACTCTTATGTCCTTCAGTCTCTGAGGACTAACAAAAGTAGTATTCATAGCTACAACCCATATAAGAAATGATGATGATACTATGCTAGCAGTATAGAAGACCTGGCTCTGAGCCACATACTACATAGACAAGATTAAGCAGATACTAAAGGATCAGCTTAACACAATATACCAAAGAATGAGTGAGAATCTAAATATATTCTACACCAGAATCCAATATCAGATAATCTTTATAGATTATACTGCTACCATCAGAGATCAAGTAGTCAAAGCAACCTTTATGAAAGAAATCTACTCAGAGATAACTCTGACTATCTGCTCATCACTAATAGTCCTGGATCTGACACAGAAGGTCACCTATGCTCAGCAATACTAGATAGCCAGACATCTACAAGACTATATAATAGAGAGAGTCACTGGAGTCAGAATTGAAGCACCTAAGGTAACTAGTATAATTCCTATCATAGTGATCAATTAAAATACACCTCAACTAAGAGCTACTAAACAATAGAGAAATATTGACCATATAGAGGAACTTACTAAGAAGTTTACCAAAATAACAGCTCACCTAGGAGATATAGTAAAGGAAATTAAAGGAAGAGACCACTGTCTAGTTTAGAAATTTGCCACTACCTCAGATAAGAAGAAAGGTACCTACTACACTTATAGAGAAGAGGGCCACTACTTATATGAATATATGAGTGAAACTAAGTACAAGATACAACCAAGCAATGCTACTCAAAATAAGGAACAGGCCAACATCATTATCTTCAAGGAGATTCAGAAATTAGATAAAGAGAAATGAGAAGCCTACTCTGCTGAGACTATCAGGAAAGATGTCTGTAAACAATCCTATAAGAGACTACTAGAGAGACCCAAGAAGAACCCTGTAGAAAAACAGATAGAGACTACTATAGAAAGTCAAGGTGAAGAAATGGATTAAGATATGGAGCTAGCATAAGCTGTTCAAAATATAATCTGAAGTATAACTCCAGCCAGTGAAGGAGAAAAGAAGAAGAAGCTTCACAAAACCAAGACCTTTAAGTATGATATCTTCAAGGACCTCAGTCAATAAAAGGTCAATGCAACCTTCAGCCAGCTAGTAGAAATTCCTACATTCAGATAACAAATGAGATATGAACTTGCTGAAACAACCAAGAAGCAAGAATGGAAGATAATGGAGGCCAACAATATTCAAGAGAACTCAGGAGAAGAAAGCAAAGACAACTATAAGACCTCTGCTTATACAATCTGTCAAATTAAGAATAGAGTCTTTGAGGCTATCATTGATACAAGAGCAGAAGAATGTCTCCTCAGCAAGAAAGCAGTAAATTGTCTAGGTTGGGAAGTTGAAGAAGCAACCAAATTAGTATTCATCACAGTAAATAGTATAAGAGCCACACCTCTGGAAAAGATTCAAGATATTTCTATCAAGTTTAGAGGAGCAACTATTCCAGTAGAAAGGAAAGCTGTTGCTTTAGATTCAATTTTGGACTCTTCTCTTTATATCAGAAAGTAAACTAGAGTTGAAATGTGTTTTGAATTTCAGACTGACTCTTGTCTCTGGAGTATTTTATATAAGTTGGTTGCTATATTGGTTGCTATCTGAATAATTATAGAATGTGCAACATAGCTAAATATAGTGTGTAACTTTTTCTTTACCCTTAGGGTATAATACCTTTGAGGTATAGTGCCTTCAAGGTTCAGTTGTCTCAGTCTGGATATCTTGTACTATTTATATGGTTTCCATAGCAACTAGGTAACTATGAGGATAACTATGATATGTAAAGGTCACATCTTCTAGTTATACTTATGTTGCTCATCACAATATGTATACCAAACCCAAAAAAATTGTATCTAAAAAAAAAAGAATGCAAACTAGAATAAAAAGTAATGCATAACATATGCAAAAAACTAGAACTTCATATAACCCAGAATTACAACTATCTAGAAATTTTCACAGGTTGAAAACTGTTCTGTCCCATCCATTCTCCTAGGACACTGGTGTATGCTTGCAGGGTATCGATCCTTCGGAGTACAAGGTTCTAGGGGCAAAAGTGTGCGGATTCTTGTTATTTCGACGGAAAGGAGGCGTCTGGCATGGTAGCCATGAATTACGCACTGGAGGGGAATGTCGCGACAAATAACGTTGTAGTCCTTTCCAGAGAATTTACGAAATGAGTGGGCCGGCGGATAGGTGACGTCAAGTACTTACAATTCAAGAAATCGTTTGTATGGAAGTCGATGGGTTGATGGTTGTTACGGTGGATTTTAAAGCCAGGAACCCGTACGGCGACCAGGCAAAGTTGGGCGGTGGCGTTGGGTGGAGAGAAAGAGAACGCACGTTGCAACAAAGCCAGGCCTATGCAATAGGAATGGGGTGAGGCATCAGGGGTTCTGGTCCGATAAATGTGGCAACGGAAGGAGCGACAGCTGACAAACGCGCCAACTTTTCCGAATAGACTCGATGGGATTCCTCCCTCGCGGGCAACGCTTAAAATCCTCGATTCAAACATGTATACGTTGATTTGAAATTTTGTTTATTATATCTTTACACTCAAATACACGACACGACATATGACAACTAATATCTGCCCCAATATCTAACTCCCGGAAAAAA
>RBNI01002405.1:0-18620 GCA_003990745.1 Jimgerdemannia flammicorona | reverse complement strand
TTTTTTAATGAACTTAATGTCCCGCAGAATTTTATTGGAAGAGAACCTAGACTATATAGGCCAAAACCCTCCCCCACCACCCATCAAGCACTGCCTCCCCATTAACCTAGACTAGCTATTGTCCAGCAGCTTGACCATGCCAGACACAGCAGGGCCTATGGCAGCCCATATCTCATTCTGTGCACTATGCTCTCCCTACTACTAGGGGAAACCCAGCTATATACCAATGACCGAAAGCGCATGCCCAAGAACCCAACATATATATAAGGCCACACTCAAGCCAAATAGAATAGCTCCTGCTATCCCAAAGAGAATGACAGGCAAAGAAAAACTCTCATCAAAGCACAACATGATGGATAGGGCCTGGTTCTCCCAGTTGAGGTGAGTAAAGAACTTACACATGAGATGGGAGGAGACCCTCAATACCCCACTACTCAAGCCTGTGGGCCTCGATCACATTGCTATATCAGCTCTCAGTTCTAGTTAAGTGTAGCCAAGATGCCTGAAATGGGTAACCTCGGGCCCCCCAACTCCCTCTGATGACCGGGGCCTAACCCACCAACTCACCAAAAGAAGCTGAAAGTGACACCTACTACCTAACCATACCACATCAATCAAAAGGCCCCACCAAAGCAGTATCTGCCCCAGCCCTGATGACTGCTCCCAGCCTGGCACCCTACTGGTTCACCATTATCACCCTTCCTCCTATCTGTAATGGCCATCTTCCTTCCCATCCCAACAACACCCAAAAAGTAGTCACCTATGCCAGAACCATGCTCGCCAAGAAGCTCGCCAAAGCCAGAGGGCCCCACCACAGGCACTGAAGACCTGCAGATAACCTATACTGAGTACTTGATGCCTAAGGTCGGCTGACTCTCTACATAGCCTGAGACACACTGAGACAATACCTTGTTGACAATAGCAAAAGAAAGAAGGTGCCACACCAAAATGGGTATATCCCAGACATAGCTGAAGGCACCAGAATCCACAAAAAAGTGGAGAAAGCACCAATCTGACACTGATAAAGGGGTAACTTATCACTATTGCCCTTCTCCCACTATGCCTATACAGATATAGCAAACCAACCCAAGATAGAGGGGGTAATAATAGGGGAAAGGAGACTTAGAAGGTTGCCTACCAAACCTTGTGACCAGTAAGGTAGCAGAGAAAGGAGCCAGTATAGACATTACTTAGATATCTCAATACTGAAACTCATTACTCACAAATATCAAGAACTCTTTTATAAGTATAGCATCTTTATTTCTCACCTCCAAGTTACTACTGCTTAAATGATTACCACTCTGTCTTATAGTCAAATTGATGATATAGTGTAAGAACTCAATCATAAGTATATTGAGTATGTTCAAACTATAGACAAAACCTTCCTACACCCTGATGACTATATTCTGCAAATATCTCAAGTTGAATATGCTATAAAGAATATCTATGATATAATCCAGTTCAATAATAATAAAGCAGAAGATAATGATCCCTCTGATATCAATATGATCTCTAGTCAAGGATTCCTGCCAGTCCTAATCACCTTATCAATCTTACTAATAAACTTACAATAGTTTATAACCACCTATGAGACCTATTGAAATAATGACTACTGGTATGAGTACTAACCTGTATTCATGCCTGACTACTTCAACTACAATAAAGAGACTAGAGAATATGACCTATATCTTCAAACAACTCTTAAGATCAAATCAATAACCTCACCTTCTGAGTATATATGAAATAAGTCACAACTGTCAGTATACTACAACTCTACAACTCATAGTACTATTATCTATAGAAGGTATGCAGACAGTGAATCAGATGAAAGCAAAGATAATATATCTCTTCTTTACTCACCAACTCTATATCTAGTATTTGAGACAGATAATACTATTCTATAAGATAGTAATATAGTCCTAATATATTATTACCTAAGTGAACAGAGAGAAGTAATCCAAGAACCACTTTTTCTAGATGACTACTTCATCAGAGATGATGTCATCAATAGTGATATTATTGAAGACTATCTAGATAGTATTTAAATCTATAGATAACTTAGCAGTCATTAGTATAGTTAGATTAGTCTTATATGATGTGACTGCATACTAATTTAGCAGTCAGACAATCTCTTGACATATCAGTTCACACTTATATACTACATGACTGTATTCTGACTCAGTAAGATACTAAGTACTATATTTATATTTAATATAGTTCAGATAGTCTCCTATTAGTATTTCCCAGACCTTAGAATCTCAGACTTGAATAATCTGAACATACAACAACTCCTGAACACTTTTCCATAATATCTCTTTACACACTACTTATAGTATAGTAATATTATAAATAGCAAATAAACCTATTTAATAACCCACAAACTACTCTTAAGTAAATCTATACTCTATTAGGTTCTACTCCTAACTATATCATAAAATTTCCTAATTGGATATTATCTACAGTAATATGCCAATTCAACTAAGCTGGTCTTAGTTTTTTGAACTTTCTAAAATATAAAAAATTCTGAACATTCAGAACTAGTCTAAAAAAGAACTTTGGTTAAAATATCAATCTAATCTTGAAATCAATAAGTATAGAAAATATACTCTATATGAAATTAATCTTGACCTTAAGAAAACAGTCTTTCAGAATATCCAGAACTTTCAGAAAACCCTTCTAGAACTATATAATAGTACTTTTATAAGTAACTCTCTTATATCCTTCCTCCTATCTGTAATGACCATCTCTTCTCTCATCTCAACTCCACCTGAAAAGCAGTTACCTATGTCAGAACTGTGCTTGCTGAGAAGCTCACCAAAGCTTGGAGGGCCCCACTACAGGTACTAGAGATCTGTAGATAACCTATACTAGTACTTAATATCCAAAGTTAGCTAACTTCATATATGTATAGTCTATAATATACTAGATAATACCTTGTTGATAATAGCTAAAGAAAGAAGATACTATATAAAATGAGTATACTTCAGATACAGCCAAAGGTACCAGAAACTATGAAAAAGTGGAGAAGACACTGATCCAATACTGATAAAGGGGCAACTCATCACCATTGCCTCTCTCCCACTATATTCTTATAGGTACAGCAAACTAACCCAAGGTAGAGGGGATAATAATAGAGAAAAGGGGACTCAGAAGGTTGTCTACCAAACCTTGTGACCAGTAAGGTAGTGGAGAAAAGAGTGTCTGATCTTGTCATGTCCTTATTAGAGTTGGAGTTTCGGTTTTGGGGGTGCAAATCTTGCTTCTTTTGTGTTTTTTTTTTTTTTTTTTTTTTCTCGTTGTACCATGCATTAATAAACCTCGTAGGCAGAGGTATGATGCGAAAACTCGGAGGCCAAGCCAGTGTCAGCACCATTGTTTGTTTGGTAGTCCATTCTCCAGCTCGGATTGATGACGTGGGGTTTGCACGCGGAAATTGTCATCCCATAAGAAGTCCAACCTAATAAATAGGCTTATCATGATACGTAAATTTGTAAATTATATTTATTTATAATACTAGTGTATTATAAAATAAAAAATATAATAATTATGATAATAAATGTTAGTTTAATGTTCTTTGGTAACTCTTTGTAGATTTCTTTGAACGTTATTCTGGCATTATAATTTTTAAGAATTAAAATAAAAAATAAAAAGTAACTTTGGGATATTATAACATCGCAGGGGTCACACTTCAGTATTTGGCAGCAGTTTCTCCCCATCGCCTTCTACAAAATTTCAGAGAGTTCTCATCGAAAGCGACATTACATACTCATATCTCAGTTGAGGTATCAAGTAATGATACCGACTGTACTTGATTGCTTTAGTTTCCAATACAACCAGTTGTTTCTTATATACAGGAGATACTAACAACAGAACCCCTGTACTAAGACATTGGGACCGCACCAAATCTCTCCGGCAAATAAGTCATCATTGGCGCCCAGGATTTTTACGAGAACGAAATCCAACTTGATGTGAACAAAGTACGACCATACGACTCGTTGATTGTTTTTGTTAGCTGTTATTTATTTCTTGGGAGAGGGGAGGCCATATAACTTAATCACGTTGCTCCCCGATGGAGGAAAAGGTATATATATACCTCCCCTCCCCCAACAAATAAATGAAAGCTGAAAATTTTGCAAAAAAACAAGGAACCCATGTACAGCAATAGCTCTAAGAAATCTCAGCTCTACCACTCCCAGCCAGGCAGAGCCACTGCTCCAACGGGCATTGGGCTCCTTCATTGAGGCTTGCGATAACATACTTGATCTCGAATATCGAGTAATAATTTACACAATTCATTCAGTCATCCCATGTCGTTTTCTCCTGTCACCAAGCCTCCAAATCTCACCTATTCACACCATTCTTCACCTAGGCAACCAGAGCCAGTTCATCGACAGTGCCAAATGTCAGAGTCTCTGGCTCCGCCCTCCTTCACGCAGGCGCTAGCACCTGCATATGCATAATATCAGGAGGTGAAAACAGAAAAAGCGAAGATTACTTACGAGCGCAACCCACCTCGTCATACCGCGTCGACGAGAACTTCACCCATGCTCGACTCAACCAGTTCGGGTTTCTAACTCAATCATCGCCTTCTCTCAATCCACGGGCGAGAAGCGAACAGCATGAACGGTTGGAACACGTAGTCGAACGACGCGTCGGGGAATGGTAGCTCCTCCAGCGTGTTCGCCTCGAGGGTATACCCGATTTGGGGAAGACCTCGGCCGCGGATAGTCTGATGAGATTCATTGTCCAAAAAAAATTCGTGATACAGGGGAAAGTACAACCTAATATCGCGACAGGGTCTCCCCCAGACGTTCTGAAATCAGCTATTTAAAGACTCGAAAAATGTTGTTGTCATCGAACATGAGGGTGTTCCTTATTTCGTCAATCCCCTGAAATTTGAAGGCGAGCGGCCAATCTGATGACTGACTTGCGGAGGGAGAGGATGTCCACGATAACGTGGATAGAGAAAGAGCGGCGGCCCAGATCGGGCTTAATGATGTAACAGTGCGCGATGTCAAAAGCATTGTAAGGCATGTTTTTAATGAAATCCCTGCTGGCAGTCTTGAAGGCTGCGAGGCCCACGTTGAGGACGTCGGCCAGGGTGGCCGTATTGAGGAAGGTCGATTATTTGTCGCGGTGAATTTTTACAATTTTGCTTGCAATGTAATCTGTTCTGAACGGTGAAGGGAGTCGATCAATGTTATTTCGCTTGTTGCCTTCAATCTATCGAAATTGTATCAAGAGTACTCGGGCCCTTGTTTTCTGTTTTCAAAATCTCCCCAAATGTACCTCGAAGCGCACATTATTACATTTCGAATCAACGCACACTGTACATCTCGAATCAAGAACAACGCTAGATTTATTACTGAAGATGTCTAACTCAATTCCGAGCTCTAAATGCATAGAAATATTTCTAAAACTTGCCAACCCCAAATATTCTATTACAGTTCAAGCACCGCCGTGAATTATCGCTATTATCACGTATCCTTGACCAGCACTCGTTTGTCGAGCCAGCTATCGGATGAATGCGGCGAGGCTGGGATCTTATGCCGTGTGAGACAATCTAGAAGCTGATGCTCCCAGCGGCGAATCTATGAAGGTTCGGAAAAATGAGGCGGACGTGGAAGGTATTCGGTGGTGATGAATACACACAGTTTTAGGCCAGTATGCTCTCCACAGAATCCATAGAACCACCCTCACTCGACCCTCGTCCCAACGACTACATTCTCAACCTACCACTATGGCCACAGGATTATCCTTTTTCTCGGACACGACCTTTCTGGTCAGTACGGTGAATGCTCCAATGGTGTTCCCAAAGACTATGTCCGTGAACAAGCGGTCACCGATCACGACGAGGGTGTCGGGGGAGTGAGTGTGGAAGTGGACGAGGAGGGCGGCGCCGCCGGAAGGTTTCTAGGTTCGGGGAAGTATGAGGATGCGTCAGCCGGGATTGGAGATGCATTGAAGTAGTGATAGACTTCTGATTTGAAGAGAGTGTGGTGTACCTTTTCTGTGTGTCTTAGCACCGAGACACCTGTTGTAAGCACGACTGGTCAGGAACACCTTGCAGCTACATGCGGCGATGACTTTCACAGCGAAAGAGTACTTACCCAAAGATTTCTCAAGACTATCGGCCTATATAACGAGACACTCATTAAAGATCCATTCCTGAAAAGCCTGTGCCATCACAAACGACAACGACCATCCCTTGTCCGAAACCTCACCTGCTTCCCGCCCACATCATCATGCGTGCCTGCTGAATTTGACACAATCACAACATTCTCCTCGCCAAAGGCCTCCTTGCACTCGTTCCACGCGTCCTAAAGAATTCCCAAGTGAGAATCGTGTATGGGGGCGTAGACTGACACGAACCGAACCGAAGAATCGAATACAGGCCCACACCTGAAACGGAGGATATATTATGCTCTGATATGGCGCTGTCAAGCAATTATCCTTGTCGAATGCCAGGGCACGGAATCCAGAAGACTTGAGTTGGCGGAAGTTGATGTGGCGGACGTCTTTGCCATAGAGTTGGGGGCCGATGTGCAGAGATATGTTAACGTGGGTTGATGAGGCCGTTTACAACGCATCAGCAGAGGGGAATAGCGAGAGTTACCAGGAACGACGAGATGCGGCACGACGAGGCTCGGTTTGGTGATGACACGAAACGCATTGATGAGGCCGGAGAAGTTGAAACTTTGGACCATGGTGAAGGGGACGCATGGGTCACGGAATTATCGTCCTGTGGCTTGGCGGTGTGTGGTCTCTTATTAACGGCCGATCCAATGAGGCTCTTTTTTTTTTTTTTTGTTCATAAGCATGAGATGCTTTACACAATTAGAGTGCCTTGCAAAATTGTACAGCGGCCGGTTGGTCTTCGTTTTATCGAAATAAATATTGCATACATGTTCTATGAAAAGTGATACACATCGTCAACCTTGTTTTCAAAGTCAATGGCTTCCCCGCAACATTTAAAACAATGATACGTAATTATATTGATCACAACATTCATGCATAGATGGTAAACTGATAATAATCTAAATGGTCGGCCCCGAATACCCAGGCACCTTCTCCTTCAACGTGTTCACCGTCCACGCCCAGAGCTCTTCGGCAAGTTTGTCATCACGAGCGGCCCAGGAGATGTGGCCGGGTTTGGCGGTGGGAACCTGGGGACGAGGAGAAATGGCGAGGATGCGAAAAAGATGAGAATCATCCCTATGTGAACCACACACAGCCACGTGGCGTTCTTAAAGAACGCGAGGATAAAGTTGCCCCGACTCACGTAGTACTGCCCCCGGATGTCTTTCTCCTCGACCTCGGGGCTGGTCGCCAGATACATGTGCGTCACGGCGCCAACCTCAGGCGATATATGTATGTAGTTGGTGACGAAATCGGCAATGAACTTGGGCGTCGTGGCTTCAGCGTGGCGGTGGAGGTCGGTGGCAACGAAGCCAGGATGGTTCGCATTCACATAGACGTTCTGCGGTGGATAGCAACAAGAGGTGTGAGCACAGAGACAGTGATGTCATGGATGAAGCGGAGGTTTTTCATATACAAACCTTGACGCCCTTAGCCTCCAGCTTCTTGGTGAGCTCCCTGACGAATAGAATATTAGCCAACTTGCTCCTTCCGTATGCAAACCACGGGTTATATTTATTCGGGTCATTCAGATCCTCCAACCCCAGTCCACCATAGGTGATAATGTGACCCATCGACGAGACCACAACGATGCGCGACGGCGCGCTTGCCTCCAGGATCGACAGCAGCTGCGTTGTCAGCAGGAAATGGCCGACATGGTTGGTGGCGAACTGTGACTCCAGGCCATCAGCTGAAAGGGAGAACGGAGAGGCCATGACGCCAGCATTGTTAAGGAGGAGGTGCAGAGGCAGCTTGCGCGCCTTGAAGGTCTCAGCGCACGAGGTGACGGAGGCGAGCGAGAGAAGGTCTAGCTCAAGGAACTCGACTTTGTCGTTGCCAGTCGTGGATTTGATCTCGGCGATAACGGGATTGGTTTTGAAGGCTGTGCGGCATGCGAGGAAGCTGGGGACGATAAAGTTATTCTTAAATCCTCAGGAGTGAACAAAACGCAGAGAAGAGTAACACCTACACGTGAGCACCCTTCTTCGCCAGGACGGTAGCGCATACCTTACCCATCTAAGACGAGTTGATAATGGCGAGCAAGGAAAATATATAAGTTCCTATTGCTAGTATACGTCAGCTCCACGTACTTTTCTTCAGGATACCTCCAAAAAAGTTTATATCGTCAGCCACCTACCCCAGTGTTCGCACCGGTGACAACGCAAACCTTGTCAGTCATATCGGGAACGTCTTCAATGGAAAATGATTGGCCCATGATGTGAGGAGGGGAGGGAAAAAAGTTGTGGAGTAGGGATTGCAAAGCAGATGCGTTATATACTCCCGTCGTCCCATTTGCATGTGACAGATATTGACTTTGTCCTAATCAAGCTTTGTGGCTTACGCGTGTCGGACACCTGGTCACAACAAAAATTAATAATCTTATAACATGATGTATTCCAAAAATTGCATTATACTTTTATGATTATTTTCTATAAATCTATAATTTCTTTTTTTCGAGGATGATAATATCAGAACAGTCAAAGAAATTATTACTGGTAAGGATGCTGAAAGTGGTAAAGTGTTTGAAATTGAATACTAGAATATTTTTTAAAGTTTGTAACTTTTTATATGCTGAGAAAAATTGACTAGATCTACGCAAGACGCTTGTCGTCAGTGTTGTACGATTTGGCTCGCTTAGATAAAGAATTTCATCATGAGTACATACTGTTGAACGCGAGAAAAAGGTTGTTTAAAAATGCAGGAATTCGCAGATAGCTCAATGTAGGACCTGGATTCCCTAGTGAGTCAGATGGTTGAGGCCGTCTTCGCGGGTTCTGTGTAGTTGTGTGGCTGAGCGCAGCCGCGTCGACAACATTCTTTTCGAATAGAATAGAATAGAGACACACAACCCGTTCGTGACCAACCCCCCTAGGGCAAACAGCCAGTTCATCGACAGAATCAATCTTCACCACCATAGGCTTCTTGTCCCCACTCTCCTCTAACCAACCCCACTGCGACCAGCTGCATTCCCACCCTTGCCATCAAGGTTACCGCCACGGTTATCCCAAGTACCCTCGAAGCTCCGTGACGAAATCCAATTATTCGACATATTGCATGATAGCCCCTCAGAGCGTATGTTTATTTATATATTCGCTTGGGGTTCGGGATGCTTGACAACGATTATATCTCGTTCAATGTGCTATTCTATTTCTGCTTTGCTTGCATCCATTCATACTTCCTCAACCACAGGCATACTCCCTAGGCAGATAACCTATATCAACCGCTTTGGTGCAATGGACAGCCGTGCGATTGGGTATGTTGATTAATTAGGTTTTGAGGGGCTGGGAATTTGAAAGGATTGAAGACGACAATGGAAAACATTGCAATTTTTGGAATTCGTAAAATGTTGTTGTTCCGATATCCGTTACCCAACCGTATTCACTAAATCATGTTTCAAACCACTCCTCCGCTCAGGCCCACAAGTGGCAGGCGAATCCTACTCTGAATAGCAAGGCCCAGCATCACGGTCCATGCCAACTTCAGCCCTCCCGCAGAGATAAGGAGACTGATGAGTTGGCCGACGGAACCAGCGAGGAAGACGTGGGCGAGGAGGAAGACGAGGGCGTAGGAGGACGAGACAGCTGCCTCGATCGCCTCCTCCGCTCCATTCCGATTGTCTTGCCCGTCCACAAGATGACGCACTCCAGTGGACACAGGCTCCGTGTTCGTTGTAAATACCCACTCGACCCGGGCCTGTCTCAGTACATAGGACGAAACGGATGTGGAGTTTGTGATGGTGGAGGTGCTGGCGTACTAAAGTTGACATGACGGAAACGGGGATGTTGAGAATTGGATGGTGCATCGACGACCACGACTGCTGCTCGCATCTCTGCGCCGTACTCACACTCAGTCTCCCCACTCCTCCAACCCACACCTAAACGACTAACACCACGACCACCTACGTCTTCACCCCCCATTGACGCTGCGGCCTCATCTAGTTGGGCGTCGATTTCGGCGTCTTCTTCCACGCTCGCAACTCAACGGGGGGGGATGTGTATGATCACGATCGATATCGCCCATATTGACTCGCGATGCTAAAGTTCGGAGCTGCCGGAATCTGGTGGCGAGGCACTAGCGATGGTAATGGCGATTGTGAGTGGGAAAGGAGGGCGAAGACGATGGACAAGGCACAGAGATGGAGAGGACACGATGTTGTCGTGCAAGGTGCTGTGCGGTCACGCAGCTAAACAAGCCGATGAGATGGACGCCCGAACAGTTCTTAGGGAAAAGGGATTGGTATTGGAGATGGGTGGAGAGATTGGGTATTTGATCGAGCCAGTGTCATATTTAAATCCCTTTCCTTTTTTGGTTTCTTTTTTTCTTTCTTTCTTTTTTGTAGCTGGTTTTAATAATAAAATGATATATATAATCATATCATAAAGCGCCTACAAACAGTAACATTCAATCCAAGTAAACGATGCCAGTGGAAGCTGGTGTCCATCGAATGATTGGCGGCAAGCATCTCTTTCGAGATCGCCAAAAGATTTGAAGGAGACGGGAGTCAAGGCCGGTGAGGTTGTTATCGGCAGGGCTGGCGATCCGTTCTCTTGCCAGTCGACTAAAATGCCAAAGGTTCGCATCAAACACGGACCGAGCAACGCTTCCATAATTATTGGATGTCAGAAGATTTAGAGGTAGCGAGCTCCGTAACCTATAATGGAAGTATTCTCAGGCCATCGTTGCTTTCCGAGAGGTGGCCAGCGGCTTCCAGACAAGCGTACGGTTTTGACGATGTCCGTTCATTGTCGTCCTCAGGTTCCTTGTTGTCATGTTGGGTTGCATCATCGTTGCCGGACACCCCATTGCTTCCTGCAGGGCTGATTTCCTCAAGAAAGGTGATTTCTTCAAAGTGGCATGACCATCGAATTCCAGGTGTTCTTTGTGGGGTGAGGGTCTTCGCCAATGGCGGAAACATAGGTGACATTTTGCCACCTTTCGATCCTCAGACGGAGAGCCTTGCCATCTCCCTTCCCAGTTTTATTTTCTTACTAATTATAATCTCAACTTGTTCTGCCATATACTTTCTTAAATTTTATTTTCCAATGCAGATAGATACATAGCTACATTTGCAAACTCCTCTTCATAGCACATTGTATTCAATATCGAACATCCGTTTCTAACAATACATTCATTTGATGTCGGATCAATGACACATGGAGACCAGTGACCGCATTGCAAATTGTAACTGTGAGATGAAAAACGATAACATATTAAATTCACGCTTCGCAGGCAAATACTCGAATACAGGATAGAATCGCATTTCCTTCAAAACTGAAACACTGCTTGAGGTTGGCATTATTTCCTTAGTGTGCATCAGGATTCCTTTGCCTCCGATCAACGTAATGACATATCCCATCAGACATCACCGTCCTTTCCATAAAGAATGTCTCCAGGAGGTTTTATCAGTGGGGCTGGGAAAGCATCACTCCGCAGATAACTGGAAGTTCGTTCTAAGACCTGAAAAAGTCGATATTATCATTACTATTATTATTGGTGTTCTGTTTGCGTTGATAGGAAATGGACTGCGTAAGAAAAAAACATACCTCTGTTTTTGCGGTTTCGTTCGCGATCCGCAGATTTCCGGTTGTACTACGAGTCAAGACTCCCAAATGAAGAAGGAGAGAGCAAGTTATGTCCTTGTCTTTCCCGACCCCGAGAAGATCGGCGTAGCCAAATCCATCCTTGACTGTCGATTCAATAGATCTGTGTATCATCAAGTCGACAAGATCGGCTGCGGAAAACTCCCCAATGTCAGGGATAGCTTTGAGGATATGCGTGGAATTAGCTGGAAGTTTGCTGACGACTCCATTTGCCTGGGAGTTGGAGATGAAGTGGAAGACTTGGTGGGGATTGTATAAAAGAGTTGATTCGTCGTACTCGGAGTTGGCAAAATAATATCCATTGTACAACATCCTCAGAGCATAGGCAGTCGAATCTGCCTCTAGTTCGTCCTCATGAAAGTAGTGCTGCACTATGGCTCTGACCTCGCTCTCGGTAAAACCACATATGCCGTGTAAACGACGATGACCAGAGATCATATCGGTTGCATGAAGCGGACTGATTCCAGTGCGAAATGCAGGGATAACACCTGTAAGAAAATACTTGCTGATGATTATGCTATGAGCACCTTGACCTTCGCACCCATCTTGAGCACAGCAAAAAATTTCGATTTGAAGAATTGGTCAACCTCGGTAACTTTCTTGAATGTAACCTCGCCCAACCCTATCGCTGTGTCTATGAACATGCTGTTGTTGGCTGGGGCGTCGTATTCGTCCACTCCGACGAAAAGGGTGTGGTTACGCGAGCCAACCAATGCCTGAATATATAATAGCAGGTTAAGTAACATATTTCAAGTGTTTATCCAACAAAAGATGAGAGAAATGGAAACTCACTATAATTTTATTCAGAGAAGAAGTGGCATTTTGTGTGTTGATCACGTTACCAATTTCTGGAAACCCTAGCTCTCGTTGGTATTTGACAACGAAATTCTCTATCACACTGTTGATATAGTCATTAAAGCCCATATTCAACATGTCCCAGGAGCTGACATCGATGAATGACAGATCAAACTTCATGACCATGTGCTTGTTGTGCCAGGGAGTAGGGTGTTTGCCAATGTAGAGCGGACCGAATAGATCGTGTATGAATGTCGTAGTATGTACAGAGCATGTCAAGAAAAGCCGACTTTCCAAAGAAACGCGGCCGGAGGAACGTGTATCTGAATTGGTTGTTGTATTCCTCGAGGTACTCAATGTATATTGTCTTGTCAGCAAATAGCATTCCTGGGCTAACACGGAAGGCATGAAAACTCGGAAGGTTTCTTGGGAGTTGCAGCTTTTGCGAATGTTGGAAAATAAAGTTAGAGCAAAATAAAAATCGGATGACGCCTGAGTCACACTATCGAAATACCCACCTGATTGTGTTGCTCTATCCCGCCAACCTCTGCGATTGACTTAAATATACTCGTCTCTGAAATTCTCTTGGCGGCAAGAATCTTTTAGACCTTGTTTGAATTCTTGGAACCACTTTCTGCTTGCTCACACTTTGTTGTTAAAGGATCTTTGAGAGGAGCAAGAAAAAGGTCAAAAATGAAAGGAAGTGGAAAAAAAAAAAAAAAAAAAAAAATTGTAGACTTGGACTATTTACCATAAGCACTCACAAAGAGCCAGACATTTTCGGCGAAGAGATTCGTTACCGCCGCAATATCTTCAAGTGGACCTTCCACATTGAAGTACTTGAGGATGGAAGCAAGGTCTTGTTGTGCACCAAAATCTACTGCTTGACTATCATTGCCTTGTAGCCTTGAGAATAAGTTGGGTAGCACTGTATTTGTCAAGGATGGGGAATGACTCAGTTTTGATTTGTCTCTTGAGGTCAGTCACATCTCTGGCTTTAACGGAACTTTGTTCCAGTCGCTTTCTGGGTTCACGAGTTTGAACCAGGCCTTTGGAGGCATCTTGACGGTACCGGTACTGAGATTAGACGGGATTGACGGATTACAGGATTGGCGCTTGAGTTCGCTTGAGTTCGGAAAATTGTCTGGACGGAATGGGCATGCGCAGAATAAACGAGACAACTCGCGCGAGAAAGTACATGTAAAGCTGTCAGTTTAAGTACTTACAGCTGAGTTCGTTCTGATACGGAGACAAAGGTAAGAGCTGGTCATCATGGATGGAATGGCTTGAGTGGAAGAAAAAAATTCAATGTTCCATGTGACCTCATGTTCCGACCCGTGACCTTGATATCTTTATTTCGCTCTCTTATTAACATGGTTAAAAAATACGGGTCTATAGTCCAGCCACGTTTGGCCTCTGAGAGTTCGTGTTTTTGGTCGCATCGTTATTTGTAGCGGTTGTTGATGCCTGCTTTTTTCTGACCTGGGAACGCGAGTTGGACGTCTGATAATGATCGAGGAGCTTTAGCGTCGGAGTTTGTTTTATTTATATTTGTTCGGATACACAACATTGAGGTAAGGATATGCCAACCACATCCGAAATCGCTGATCAGTAATTATACTTTTAAAGTTAATTTAGAAACAATGCCAGAACCAGGTTTTATAAAACCTACCATGTGTTATTAAGAAACATTGCACTGGAATTATTTCATATAAACTAATAATTTTCAGTATATAATTATACTCCACAAAATTTCGAACTAATTGACCGCGAGGTCCTTGGAATTAAAAATCCATCGATTCACATTTTTAAACCAGATCTGGGCCTGGATTCCCAGTAACCCAAGCACGCGTACGTGGTACAATTCCTCATATGCCATAGCAAGAAATTGCGGTCTGAAAAACGGCTCATATGTATATAAGATACCGCACAAAAAAATACCCGTCGCCAGCCGATTTTTCATCCACACGATCGTTCGGTTTCTATCCATTCACGTATGCCCGGACAGTTCTTATGGGAAAAGTATTGGTATTGGAGAGATCGGGTGATTGATCGAGCCAGTATTCTATTTAAGTCTCCTTTTTTTCCCTTTTTTTTTTTTCTTCCATTTTGTAGTTGGTTTAAATAATAAAATAGTAATATATATATGTAGTTATATCATAAAGCACCTACAGACAGTAGCATTCAATCCGAGTAAACGATGTCAGTGGAAGCTGACCAAAAGGCCAGTGTCCATTGAACGATTGATGACAATCAACAAGGCACGCATCTCTTTCGAGGTCGCCAAAATATTTGAAGGAGACAGAAGTCAAGACCGGTAAGGTTGTTGTTATCGGCATCCATTCTCTTGCCAGTCGATTAAAATGCCAAAGGCTCGCATCAAACACGGACCGAGCAACGCCTCTGCAGCCCACCATAATTACTGGATGACAGAAGATTCAGAGATAGCGAGCTCCACAACCGATCTGCCTTGTATTACTCAGGCCTATTATGGACGTATTTTTAGGTCATCGTTGCTTTCCGAGGGGGGCCAAGCAAGCGTGCGGCTTTGCCTTTTCAGGGCGATGCCCGTTCAGGTTCCTTGTTATCATGTTGGGTTGCATCATCGTTGCCGGATACCCCATTGCTTCCTGCAGGGCTGATTTCCTCAAGACAGGTGATTTCTTCAAAGTGGCATGAGCAGGTGTTCTTTGCGAGGCGAGCGTATTCGCCAATGTGGCAACATAGGTGGCATCTTGCCAGCTTTCGATCCTCAGACGGAGAGCCTTGCCATCTTCCTTCCCAGTTTTATTTTCTTACTAATTATAATCTCAACTTGTTCTGCCATATACTTTTGAAATTTATTTTCCAATATAGATAGATATATAGCTATATTTGCAAACTCCTCTCTCATAGAACATTGTATTCAATATTGAACGTCTCTGATGTCAGATAAATGACACATGAAGACCAGTGATCACATCGCGAATTGTAACTGTGAGATGAATAACAGCAACATATTAAAATTCAAGTTTCGCAAGCAAATACCCGAATACAGGATGGAAATCACAATACCTTCAAAACTGCAACACCCCTCGATACTCATTTGAGGTCGGCATTATTTCCGTAGTGTGCACCAGGATGCGTTGGCCACCAATCAACAAAATGACATATCCCATCAGGTTATCCTGTCCCTCCCTGATCTCAATCCGTTTGTCCAATCATGAGATTCCTTTGGCTCACCCTTTGAAATCGTCTCCATATATATTTTTAGCTGTTGCACTGCACCTTCCATGATATCACCTACTGTCGTTGGTACCGGTCCACCAAGTTCCTTTGACCAATGTATGTATTTCTGGCCAGAAGACTGTTCTCATTCCCTTCAATAAGCTGCTTTCCCAGATTTTCCAACTCTGAGTAGATGGGGCGCTGATCCCATTTCCTGTTTCTCCCCTCCACAGACCTGTCAAAGTGATATCCTTGTGTTCACCAACAACTCCAAGAGTTCGCGCAATTGAAGAATCCATCGGAAGAATGAACATGCCAACGAAACCGTAGCTGCCATGTCTATATTTCTTGCCTCCGTCAACCACGAGACGAAGCTCAGGCACGCGACTACTCGGTTTTCTAGAAGTATATACCTCGATGATGCCTTGGAGTACGAACTCGTTCGTCGCCCGCAGTGACCTCGGCGCCCTTTTTTTAAGACGACCTCCAGAAGATTCTTGAAATTTTTTATATTGCCACTTATGATATCATCAAATGCCGGATGTATCAGTTGACGTAGGGAATCATCGGCCTGCAATTCGTTCTAAACCCTGGAAAAAGTCGATGTTATTATTATTATTATTATTATTATTATTATTATTATTATTATTATTATTATTATTCACTTTGTGTTGATAGGATATGGACTGTATAGAAAACAGACATACCTGTCTTTTTGCGATTTCGTTCGAGATCCGCAGATTTCCGGTAGGACTACGAGTCAGGACTCCCAAGTGAAGAAAGAGAGAATAAGTGAGGCGCTTGTCTTTCCCGACATCGAGAAGATCGGTGTAGTCAAATTCATACATGACTTCCGATTTAATAGATCCGTACAATAGGTTGACAAGATCGTCTACCGAGAACGCCCCAATGTCAGAGACAGCTTTGAAGTGGACTCGTTTGATTTGCGGACGACTCCATGTTCCCGTAACTCGGAGATGTAGTGGAAGACTAGGTGGGGGTTATAGAGAAGAGGTGGCGGGTCTGGTTTGTCGTCCCAGGAGCTGGAAAAATAATATCCATTGTTCAACTTCCGCATAACATCGACAATCAAATCTGTCTCTTGTTCATCCTTGTGAAGGTAGTGCTGCACTACGACTCTGACCTCGCTCTCCGTGTAACCACACCGTGTAAATTTGAAAAATCTGAGACTATATCTACTGTTCGAATTGGGCTGGACCCACCGCAAAATGCAGGGGTAACACCCATAAGAAAATACTTGCTGATGCTTATTCTATTAATGCCTTAACCTCCGCATCCCATCTTGAGTACAGCAAAGAAACATGTTTTGAAGAAATCCTCAACCTGGGCGACTTTCTTGAATTTTGCCTCATATCATTCATCTATGAACATACTGTTGTTGACTGGAGCGTCATATTCATCCACTCCGACGAAAAGGGTGTTCGTCATCCACCGCATGCAGTGGGGCCTCCCGCCCATCAAGAAATAGTGAATAGTGCCATTATAATTTCTCTCTTGCGACATATATTAACCCAGCCAACACGCCCCCAAATCCTAATAACCTCCTGAATCCATCTCAACACCTACGTTCCCTTCGTCACTGCATATAGTGTTTCGTCGATCTGACAGTTAACAGACGCACCTGATTGACCTTATTTTCACAAAACAATGATGGGGTGGAGTTGAGAGGATTGATGCATTGGTAAGTACATATTGCGCTTATGATAGACTTGATACAAAAAATATAAACATTCATAAAACCGAAAGACAAACGTCCACACCTTCCACCACCTTTTGTATTACCTCCTCTTCAACCTTCTTCTGCTCCTTGACAGCCTTCACCCTGGCATTCCACAGACGGTCGACCACCACACGAACAGAAACATGACGAAGGATGAATTTCGCATACCGTCGAAATTCGCCTGAGTTCTTCGCCTGAGTTCTGTTATGTGAGCGACGATAGGGACGGGGAGGGCTATAGTATGTCAAGTTGCTGCGGCAGGGGCGTCGAGGGCCATCTTGAGAGTGTGGGAAGATTGCATGGCGTTGCTGGAGTTTGCGGAGACTATGGTCACGCTGAATATGGTAGCGTCAAGGAAAGTAGGTGGACGAGCTCTGTGATGCAGTTTGCAGGAATGATGGGGGTTGTTGATGTCCTCAGTAGTATGGGCTGGACAGGTCGATAGGTTTATCTGGTATATACTTTTGTTTGAATGTAGAGCGAAGGTATAACAAGCCACAAAATAATCAGTGACATATATTCTATATAATATATATATACGAATAACCCTTTTCGTCAGCAGATTTTTATTTGGCAAAGATCCGCCCCATATCCCGTCAAAGGAATACCCGCCATTTTTACAGCGCCATCGACGATCCGATGGACAGGTAAATAATCCGGGGGTTAACATAACGATAGTTGGTTGGTCAAGTCGTATTGCTACTCTTTCGCCATCTCTGCCTCACCCATACAACCATCCCCATCACCTTATTAGCGTCAAGTGCTCGGCCATGAGTTTATCTAGCAGATGACTCATTGTGCGGTTCGAGGCCCATCCGTACCTGTACAACTTTTTGTACTGATTCGGGTGGTCCTCTCCCTTATATACACACGAATAATTTTAAAATCGGTCTAATTAAATAGCATTGCAACCCCCTAAATTCACTAAAAAATAAAAAAATAAAAAATAAAAAGATCGACAATCAGAGCTTTCAAGAGGGGAGCACGTATATAGCTAGGACTTGGTTAGTGCGTTTCTCGCGGAATTAAATATTGGCTAGGTGGTCGAGGTTGGTCCAATTTCAAATGGCGACAGCAATGACGATGACGTCATTGAATCAGCCAGCAATAAAAAAAAAAAAAACCGCGGCAATGAATCG